>NBZA01006096.1:0-50820 GCA_003054995.1 Aleochara bilineata | reverse complement strand
ATAGCAGCAAATATCATTGCAATAGCACTACTAGTTCCTGAGATATTCTCAATGAGACGAAATACAGCCGATCCAGCCAATGTGCGTTCGTCCATTCAGGATTCATTATTGATGAGTGGAGTAGAGTAGATAGAGTGCAGTATGTACTCGTAGATCAATGAAGAATCAGATTGGAAATTCGCATCGCACGATGAGGTGTGCGATGGCAGGAAAGCAAAGAAAGGAAGTGCTTGAGGTGACTCAGGCAGATAAAAGAATCTCGAGTCTGTCGAGCTACCACTTGAACTTCTATTCTTTCTTTCTTCCCATTTTCCTGTTTCTTGTTTCTTTCTCTAACAATATATAAGAGCAAAATGCATGCTGAGATGAAAGAATGAGAGAATTTCTTGGAAAAACATGCAGCATTACATATTATCAATACTGTGAGATGATAGAGATACGAGATAAGGTGGTGATAATGAAAAACGCAAAGAAGAAGAGAAGAAGAAAAAAATGAAAATTGAAAAAGTTTGAAAGTAGAGAAAAGTTTGGAAACATGCGCAGTGCGCATACCCGCATATCGATTGTTTCTTTCGCTCGTCGTTGCGCGCGAATCTGCGCCTTTGCTCTCATCTCTTCGTCCGCCGGCCGTGCCTACGCCAAAAGATTAGTCATTTCACAAACATTTCGCCCACAAAACACACAAAATAGAATAGAATAGAAAAGTGTTTCTCAACATAACCTCAACTCAACTAAACTCAACTCACTCAACCAGAAAATCTATACAAAACCAAGGAAAAATTAAGAATAAATTACTTTTTATTTGTTTTAATTAAAAACGTCACTCAAAGTCCTGCTTTGCATCGGTGGACAATCTCCTTCATCCCTGCTTGTCGCTCGGCTTCGCTTCCGTAATGAGTGATTGTGGCGTGCGCCTAACGCAATTTCGCATTGAAACGAAAAGTTTCCAGCAAGAAGAAGCACGTCATGTGGAAAAATTAAGCGCAAACTTTTCACTTTGCAACTTGTTCATTCAACTTCTTCTTCTTCATCCTTCTTACTGAATAATTCAAATGTTTTTTATATTGTAATTCATTATTTAAATCATATCGCGACCTAATTAATTAATTAATCAATCAATAATTGAACATTAAAACGTTAATTAAGCAAAAATACAGCAGCCACATAACAACTGCAGTAACATCAACAACAACAACCAACAAGAACAACAGCAACAACAACAATATAGCAATATTTAGCACAAGATTTGCAGCAATTGTTTTGTTTACCTCCATATGACTGATTGTTCCGCCGACTTTGCCTTAGTGATAAGCAATGTTTTCTCGCCGTTTCTGCGAAAATGAAGAGAAATAGAAAATGATTTCGTTAGTAAGATAAATAGATAAGAGACAGAGATACAGACACAGACATAGTATAGAAAAGTGTTACATGTTAGATGTAAGGTGGGAAGTATAACAAGTAAGATTGACAAATCACAGAGAGAAGAAATTCGCCCCCGAGGACGCGAGGCAAAG
The DNA here is from genome assembly GCA_003054995.1 of Aleochara bilineata. Lineage (NCBI taxonomy): Eukaryota > Metazoa > Arthropoda > Insecta > Coleoptera > Staphylinidae > Aleochara > Aleochara bilineata. The sequence continues at coordinate 49,306 of NBZA01006096.1, read as the reverse complement.
ACGACCGACTAGACCTTCTATTGATCAGCAGAGTGAGTGGAGTAGAGCGAACGAACGAACGACCGACCCACTTTGCAAAATGACATTTCGCACCCATGCCTGGCATCCGCAAAAATATTTCACATTCGATGATAATGCGCGTTAAAAGCGTAGAAAACGCTTTCACACTGTAAATCTTCGCGATGATTGATACGCGACTCCGCTCGCTATCTAAGCCTTTCTTTCCGGCCAGATGGATCGAATCGATAGACGATCAAGGACGACGCTCGCTGCTTGCTGTCTTCTGATATATGATAGATACATCAGTGTATACATGCTTCATTCAGATGCTGAGCCTTCAGAGCTTCTCGCTTTGCCCCATTTCGCAAGCATTGTATGAGCGCTTATCGTTAATATCGAAAATGTCTATACACTTTACACTCATTGTCAGTTACATTGCATTGCATTGCTTTGCATTGCATAGCATAGCATAGTATTTCATCTGATAATGTATGCAACCAGCGTTCCAACGTGTACAACGTGTAGTCTATAGTATTATAGATAACCTAGTATTCATACAGTGTATTATTATATACGTAGGTACTTACAATACAATATTATTATATTATATTTAAATGAGTAAAGTGAAAACTATCAAATCAATAGAGGTATAATAATGTGAAGGAAATTGATTCAGCTTCGTCGTCGCACCAAGCATTGAACATTGTGTATTGTGTGCTGTGTGCGAAATACAATGAGACATCCGTGAATGCGATTCGTATCCCATCAAAATATTAATTAATATTCAGCACGCATCATAGGCATTATTCCAGAGCGCTTCCTATGATTGGCACGTATCCATCTATAATATATTACAGATACCTACTCGACGTGATTCGACTTGACTTATCATAATAATGGTAATACAGGTAACTGTAAAAGATTCGCGTCTCCCGAGGAAGAAATTTATGAAGGGTGCAATTATCCTGATGACTTTTTTATGCCTGAGGCTTTGTTATGCTCCACTCGTGTGCCCTTCGTTGCGTTGCGTTGCAATTCGTTTCGTTTCGTTTCGTTCTCGAATAACCGCCTCACCTGCTAACGGTTTCTTTACTTTACCGTATTTTAATTACGACTCGCCTCCCTCCTTGATTAAAAACTTCTGCCTCGTATCGTATCGTATCCTATCGTATCGTGTTGTATTTCACTTGGCAATTAATTGAGATTCATTGAAAGGGTAAAACAAAAACAAAGTCATGTAATTTTTAAATTTGAAAATTTAGCATAAATTCATTGTTAATTCTTGTTGAAATTGTTATTTGATTTCAGATGTGAAGTGAGGTACATATGTATGTTGGAAAAATCGACGAATCAAACAAATGCAAATAGAAATTTTGGAGGAAACGAAGCGAACTGAACCGACACGTTACGAATGTACACACGAATGCAGCGCAAATATGCCAAACTCTGAATGGTTAAATAAACAAAATAAGCAAACATTCGCATTCTTCAGTGTTTGCAGAGATTGCAGCAGTTCTCTCCTGAATTCGTAAGGATTTAAAGATTTTCTGTACGTATTTATTCCTGCATTGCATGCAGATTAATAAATAACGTGAAAGAAGCGAAGAAAGGAGGAACTTGATACGAAGACAATGTATTTACCGGACTCACAATCAGCTTATTGAGTGAATAATTTATTCTTCGATTAAACGATAAAGTCAATACTCGCAGGTTATGTTTGGATATAAATTTCAAGTGGCTGAAAGGATATAATGTCCGCATGTGACGTAATACATGTCCGAAAAGTATTATTTCACTCCCTCTTTTCTACCTATTCGTATTATTGTACATATAATACAACAATTCTCTTTGAGGTTATGTAACAGAAGAGCGTTTATCCTCGCCGTCGCCGATGCACGCACGAGGCGAATGAGGTTGGGTTGTGCCTGCCTGAAAACTGGTTGCACCCTCCATAATTTATTTGTTATTGATTGCATAAGTCGCCGACTAGGCTCAATTCGATAGATATGTACATAAAAACGAAGAAGGAATAACGAATCTATGTTGAATACATGACTAATCAATGGCATGCAATGGCAATGTAATTGGTAATATCACTCCCCGTCCAGTCGCTATTTATAACCTCAAAGTGTTCTCCACTGTGCTGTGTGGTGTGGTGTGCACAAAGGACATCGTGCATTCGTATACAGTGACTATCCTGCTCTTACAGCTGCCCCCGGCTGGCGATGACAGTTATGCTCAATGAATCAAAATCCACCAGCAGTGGATTTGCAAATGACGTTATGCCACCGCGAACGAACGAACGAACGACCCAACGACTCGAGTTATGTAATTTATGCACTCATTCGTGTGGCTTTTTTGGTGACTGTGCTAGGTATAATGACAATGACACATTTCATCAACGTAACCATTACCAAAACCTCAAAGAGCTGTATTGTAATACCCTCTTATCGCATTAAAATTATCCATTTTTAGAGACATGCAGAAGTTATGTAACAATAGTGAAAGAGCACCACACTAGGATGGGTCAGTCAGTCTTGTGAATCAAATCACCGAAAATCCCTAGAAAACTGGTGATTTTTTGTTCCTTCGTGGGCTATTAATAGCTTGATTCATTTTCGTTGAACGACCATTCATCAAACACCAGGTCAGCATGTGTTTGTCTAATCTCTAATCGCTAGAATGTGGCACGACTAATTGTGGCAGTGGTTTCGGTGGCGTGGAGGACGTAAAATAGGCATAAGGCTAGATAATGGTGGACTTACTGATTGTGGAAGTGTTGCACATATCCACCGGGTCCTGATACCCGGCGATGGAGGCTCCTGACAGACATAGGTCTGGGCTCACTAGCATCGCCCCGCAGTCACCCGTTGCGCACTCCCGGACATCACGCGGGGGCTCCGTTTGCGACCCCGTTGCGCCGCTGACTGACGCCGCCAGCCGTCGCCTTGTCCCGCCGCTCGCGCATGCTTCTTCACGCGCATCTCGCCGCCGACTACCATCTGCAAATTTGTGCCATCTGCGCACACACCGCACACACAGCCGCCTCCGAGTACAATACACTAACTACAAAAAGCATAATACAACCGTTTTATGGAAAATTTAAGCACAATTACGAATGCCAACAATGTGTGATATTATAGATACGCACATGCACAAAATGGCACTAACCATTCACAAACGCAGGTTATGTTTACGTTCATGTTCACATTTCGGGTTGCGTGTTTGTCATCTGCGTGTCGATGGGAAATCAACTGCACTTGATGCCATGCATTTCACGCATCAGCTGATGCCAAACACGCTGTTAAGTGAACAAATGACTGATCAATAATTTATATAAACATTTCTATTGTATTAGATAATTACTATATATAGTATAGTTGGGTAAAATGCACAAATCTTAACGGTAATACAATCATTTAAACATGTAATTGACTAGAGACTATAAGACGATACAGAGAGGGAACGAACAACAAGCAAACTTTTTGTACACTGTCGTCGTCGGCGGCACCAGGTGAAGGTCCTCCTCGTCGTCCTCGTCGCCGGATATGCTCATCTCCTCGATGCTGAACGTGTCGGTGAGTTCCTGGTGGGCCACACGGCTCTCCTTGCGTGACAGAGGGAAGAAATTCACGATGTCCTCCTCGCTGTCATCGGTGTCCCATTGCACGAGGGGTTGTTGGTCCTTGGCGCCAGGGATTGGCAACCGCTGAATGGGTATCAGTCCTGGGGTGGCATTGTATTCCTGGTGCAGTCGCTTGGCATGCTCTATTCGCGCCTCCAGCCGCCGATGCAGCTGCTTGGACGTGGGCGGCAACGCCTGGGGTAACCTTTGAGGTGATCGTCCACTATCGGCACTTGAACTATCACTCGTCTGTATAGTCAAATAACGACAGTTAATGCTAGGTTCTGGTAAGAATGGTATGCTAATACGGGCTACTCACGCTGAAATCGTTTGCTTTTGGGACGTGATCGCTACCATTATGGTCACCACTATCTATCCCGCTGTCTTCCATTTTGTAAAACTATCTAACGTTTATTTGGCATTGTTTGTTGGTTCCTGGTTTGGCAATTTATGGTTAAGCACAGCACATTATTGTTGTACATATAGTGATGATAACACTGCCTCCATGGTTGGCCTGTTCTTATGGCTACTTGTCTTTTTTGTAGAAAATCAATAAGCTTATAATTTGAAAAATGCATGCGGTGGGTGTCGATGTAGGCAACCCAGATAACTTAACACGCGCATAAACTTAGTGAAACAACATCAACTAGAAGTTTTACTATAATAATTATACTAATATTATATATTACTTCAATTATACTTCCTTATATTATAATTATATTAATTACGCTATCTACGTACTTCAATGCAATTGATTTGATTTTTTTTAAAAGAGTATAAATTAGTTGAAGATTTGAAATTAAAAAATGAAAATAATTTGTTTGAAAACCTTTTACTTGTATTACAACTTTTAAAATGTTACATACCTACTTTATTTTTTTTAATTACGAATTTAGCATTAATTTACCAATAATTTATAATTAAATAAGTTTATATTAGTTAGTTTTGATTTTAATTACCAATCGTTAGATTCATTCGACGATAGTATAATATAGACTAGTGATGTAACGAATGTTGGATTTTTCACATTCGCGAATGCGAATGCGAATGCGAATATTTATCTTCAACATTCGCGAATGCGAATGCGAATATGATATTTAAGGGACAAAGTGGCATAAAAACATGTGTTCGGCAATATTGCGCACCAAGATAATGCGCGTTTCGGCAACCTTCTAGAAATTGCGGTACGCACCACAAAGGCACCCCAACTTAAGACGTTGGAAACATTTGCGCAGTCTTAAAGACATTAATACATTAGATATTTAAAGTTTAATAATTTTCCTTTTTGATTATTAAAAACATTCGCTAAGTATTATCATAATTTTTGCGAATGCGAATGCGAATGCGAATATTGAAAAATATGCGAATATTCGCGAATGCGAATGCGAATATTCGTTACATCACTAATATAGACATACCCTTGGCACATCACGAAAATCTTCGCTGGATGGGTCGAGGAACGCAAGACCCTGAAGAACAATAACAAAGTCCCAAATGTACACTATTAATCTAAAAATGTGTGTAGAAAGTTGTAGAAGATACTATGCATGATAAATTGTGCACTTGTTGATTTATAAACGTCGAATGATGAAATTCCCATTTAAATTTATCACTGAACTATTTGTCATTTTAAAATTCTCTAATCTACCTAAACTAGCGCAACTTAGCCATATCAGGATAAATAAGATGGTCATTAATGTATAAAGATATTTACCAGTTGCGCTTAAAGATAACTTGCGGTGTAACATAACCTGCTTTGCATTATCACCGGATATTTTCGACTTGACAAATCAAAATATTTGCAACAGTAATTAACAACCTTTGCAAAAACCTTAAGTATAAATAGTAGCTTCAGGCAGAGGTACTGCATTGTATAAAATGTCTCAAAAAGTAGCAGTTGTAAGTATTTCGTTTACCTAGTATGTAGTACCTTATAATAAACTTTGGTCCAACCATATCATTCAAAATAGGTCACTGGCGCCAACAAAGGCATTGGTTATGCCGTTGTTAAGGGTCTTTGCGAGAAATTCAATGGGCTGGTGTACCTCACATCTCGAAATGAAGCCAAGGGTCAAGATGCTGTCAAGGTTCTGAAAGAAATGGGACTGAATCCCCAATATCACCAACTAGACATTGACAGTGATGCAAGTGTTAATAAATTTCGTGACTACATAAAAAATAAGCACGGGGGTCTGGACTTATTAGTCAATAATGCCGCAATTGCTTTCAGTGTAAGTCCACATCTTTACCAAAAATTGTATTCTCTATGTTTTACTTTATTTTTTAGCAACAAAGTACACAAACCTTTGCCTATCAGGCTGAGCATACAGTGAAAACAAATTACTTTGGTACACTGAGAATTTGTATAGCTCTGTTTCCACTTTTAAGACAAGATGCTAGAGTGGTTAATGTGTCTAGTTCTTCTGGTCATTTATCACGTATCCCATCTGAGGATTTACGCAAGAAATTGGGCGATGATTCTTTAGATATTCCAAAATTAAATGGTCTAATGAATGAATTTATTGGGGATGCGAAGCACAATAACAACTTGGATAAGTGGGGAAATAATACGTATGTTGTCTCTAAAGTAGGAGTGACTGCTTTAACAAGAATCCAACAGAAAAACTTTGACGCTGAGTCGCCAAGCAGAAATATTTCGGTGAATGCAGTGCATCCGGGCTATGTTGATACTGATATGACCAACCATAAGGGCGTATTGTCAATTGATGAAGGAGCTGAAGCTCCTTTGTATCTTAGCCTAGAGCCACATGGACTAAAAGGGCAATATGTGTGGTATGATAAGCAAGTTATTGATTGGTTTGCACCATCAGCCCCAAGCAATCCAACTACGAGAAACTATTAGTAGCATACCTATGTATATGCTTTTTGTACATTTGTTGTTAGAATTGGTTTAATAAACATTACTTTGAAGTTTTAAATTTTGTTTTGATTTATATTCACATCTGTTTGAAGGGGAAACACGACGGGAGTTTGTAAACATAACCTACAAGGTAAGAATACTCTATAATCATGATTATTCCGAAGTTTCACTCAAAATTAATAGCATTACAAAAATTGGCTAAAAATTATACAACCTCCAGTGTATTATCATCATCGTGTAACTATCTTGAAGTGTTAAAATCAAGAAGCCTTCTGGCAGTTGAAGGGCAGGATGCAGCCCAGCTACTGCAAGGCCTCATCACAAACGATATCTTCGGCATACCCGAGAATAAAACAGGATGTTTATACACCATGTTTCTGAATGCAAAGGGCCGTGTGTTATGTGATGCCATCGTTTACTCAACTAACGCCAGTGCACCATCTTACTTGATTGAATGTGATGGACAAATCAAAGATAAACTTTTGAAGCACCTCAAGTTGTATAAACTAAGGAAGGTGGTCGATGTGAAGGAAATGGATTCATATAACGTGTATGCACTTTATGATCCAAGCCAAGCCCAGGTTACAAGTCTGGTCACACCGGCAGACTTATCTAATACCCTAATTAACAATGAGTTGCCAGCATATAGTGACCCAAGACTTGCAAATATTGGTTATCGAATAATAAGTAAAAATGTTGACAACTTACCTGCAGAATTAAATATTAAGGAAATCAATCCATCAGAAGGTGATACAAATTATACGTGGATGCGATACAATCTTGGTGTTGGCGAAGGAACAGTTGATATTCCACCAAATGTTGCATTTCCCTTTGAACACAACTGTGATTACATGAATGGTATAAGTTTCCACAAGGGTTGTTACTTAGGACAAGAGCTCACTGCACGTACATATCACACCGGCACCACTCGCAAGAGAATCATGCCAATATTCTTCGATCAAAATGTACCTGCACTTCCAAATGTCGAAAACTTGCAAGATGAAAACAAACAAGCCATAGGCAAACTGCGCGGAATACATAAGAACATGGCGCTTGCGCTCTTACGAATGAATTTAGTAATGAATAAAGAAATACAAGTGGGAGGCATAAAAGGCATAGCAAAAGTGCCATTTTGGTGGCCGCAGAAAGCAACTCGCATCGAATCTGAAAAGAAACTCAATATTTCCTAAGTTTGTTAAAATACCTGTAGTTTTGGTACTTACAGATGACTGGGGAGGAACAGGAACCATCATGTTCAGATGAAACAATGCCAAATAAGGATGATTCTCCAAAAGATGAAGAGGAAACCGTGAAGAAATTCTTTGAATGTTCGTCTTGTGGTCTACGAGAAGCATACGAATACTTTGGCTGCGAGCCGCCATACAACACACGCTACAAACTCAACGAGCCATCTTACGTCATAGAAGATCCATTCAAAGTCCCAAAACAGGGCGAAATGTTAATCCTGGGATCGCATTGCATTGAATGCAATAAAATGGTCTGCAAGCGAGCTCAGTGCAGCTTTTATTACACAGGCACGTATTGTACATCATGCGCACGTAGTAAAAAGTATTCATTTCCGGCCGCCATACAAGAGAAATTCAATAAAGTCGTTTATTCGTAAATGTATTGTATAATTCTCCCTGGGTGCACGTTTGTATAAAGTATAGTGTATAGTGAATGGATGTCGTATGTCGTGAATAATCACATTTTATTATTAATCTTTCCAAACAATTCTGTAGGTAGTATCAATGTTTCATATTTGAATTTGTATGCGCACTATGATGTTCTCTCTCTCGAGAACCAATTCAAAATCTGACGTAGTTAATTATTCAATTGAAACTAATAACTTATACAAATATAAAAGTAAGTTCGAAAATCATACCGCGATACGCAAGCGCAAGGTATTACGTTTAACTGTAGAGATCGTCTTCGGGATCCTCCTGGAAGTTGCCCTGATCGCCGCCAGTTCCAGCTCCCGGCTGAGACGCGCTGCCAGCCTGATTAGGGAAGCGGAAATTCGTGCCGAACCCTCGAGACTGCTGCAGAGTTTGTGCGAACATTTCGTACTTGCGAATATCATTATCGGAGACTGACCGGCGCGCATGGTGCATTGCCTCCTCAAAGTGAGCGCGTGTAATTTCAGGCACAGGATCATCATCATCCAGCTATCATCAAGTAATTCAATAATTAATCAGCATTCTTCAATCATCAGTAGATAAGTTATACTTACTTCCATTGCGTGATTTGGATTTGCTGCGCGTTCGCGCTCACGTCTGATTTCGTTCTCAATCGACTGTCTGATCGCCAACTTACAAGCGCGTTGACAAATCTCTGTGATATCAGCGCCGGAGAAACCATGAGTGACCTTCGAGATATACGACATGTCAACGTCGCGTGCCACTGGCGACTTGCGCAAGTTGGCTTTGAAGATGGCCTCGCGGGACTTCTCGTCGGGCAGAGGAATGTAGATCAACTGATCGAGACGGCCAGGACGCAAGATTGCTGGATCGATGATATCCGGCCGATTGGTAGCACCAATGATAAATACGTTCTTCTTCGCGCCCATGCCGTCCATCTCAGTAAGAATCTGATTGATAACGCGATCAGCCGCTCCGCCAGCGTCACCGACATTACCGCCACGAGATTTTGCAATCGAATCCAATTCATCAAAGAACAAAACACAAGGACTTGCTGAACGTGCCTAAAATATAAGAACAAAAATATGAATACATCTTGTTATCATTGAACTAAACTTGTGTTATTTTTACCTTATCAAAAATGTCACGAACATTGGCTTCAGACTCGCCAAACCACATAGTGAGCAATTCCGGCCCCTTCACCGAAATGAAATTCGCCTGGCACTCATTGGCAATGGCCTTCGCCAGTAAAGTTTTACCACAACCAGGTGGACCATAAAACAGCACACCGCGCGAAGGCTGCATGCCGAACTTGAGGAACTTATCCGGATGCTCAACAGGATACTGCACCAGCTCCTGCAACTCACGCTTGACGCCTTCCAAACCGCCGACGTCTTCCCAACTGACATTTGGAACCTCGACAACTGTCTCGCGAAGAGCGCTCGGTGAGCTCTTGGTCATCGCATACCGGAAGTTCTCCATTGTAACAGCCAGAGATGACAATACCTCAGCGTCAATCTGATCGTCCTCCAAATCGATTAAGTCCATCTTCTCGCGAATCTGTTGCAAAGCCGCTTCGGAGCACAACGAAGCCAAATCGGCGCCGACGTGGCCGTGGGTTTCAGCCGCAATCTGCTCCAAGTCGACGTCATCATGGAGCTTCATGTTCTTTGTGTGAATGCGTAACACTTCCAGACGTCCGGTAGCGTCGGGAATACCAATATCAATTTCTCGGTCAAAACGACCGAAGCGACGCAAAGCAGGATCAATCGAGTTGGGGCGATTGGTAGCCGCCATTACAATGACATGAGAGCTCTTCTTCATACCGTCCATGAGTGTAAGCAATTGCGAGACAATACGACGCTCCACCTCGCCGTGAGTCTTCTCACGCTTGGGCGCAATGGCGTCCAACTCGTCGATGAAGATAATAGCTGGACTGTTCTTGTCCGCTTCCTCGAAGGCTTTACGGAGATTGCTCTCACTCTCGCCGGCCAGTTTGCTCATGATCTCAGGGCCGTTGATCAAGAAGAAGAACGCCCCAGTTTCGTTTGCCACAGCGCGTGCAATCAGAGTCTTGCCAGTACCTGGAGGTCCATAGAGGAGAATACCACGTGGAGGCTTAACACCGATAGCCTTGAACAATGACGGATGGCGCAATGGCAGCTCGACCATCTCCTTGATCTGCGCAAGTTGCTTCCTGCAGCCGCCAATGTCATCATAACCAACTGCATTTAAGGAATCCTCCTCTTCCTCACGTTTGATTGGATCGCCGTCGCAATGGATGACAGTGTCTGGAGCGACAATGCAAAACGGCTCGGGATCGGTGCCCACGACTTTGAATTCAACAGCACGCATTCCACCTCTTATCATGAATACATCATCGGTGTGAATAGGGCGATAGGCTTCCAAGAAATAAGGCTTGATGTAAACTTCGAAAAGATTGCTACAACAACAAACATGTATTAAAAACCTGTTCAAAGCCAAACTATTCTAGATCTCTCCTGGCAACATGCCAAAAAGAATGTTACTGATTAATAATGAAATAATTTCATGGGAAACACCATTTTGATATTACTTACCCAGTAAGTCCTTCCACAGTATCATCAATTGGCAGCACATGAATTCGTTTGCCATACTTAATGCCCGGACAGGGCTGTATTGAGACAATATCAGAAAGACGCACACGTAAGTTATTACGGACGATACGATTCATCCGAATCTTCTCATCCGGGCACGTCTCATCGGCAAGCACAATGGCAACTGTCTCCTTGCGCCGCTTGCCCTTCAAGAGCACAGTGTCACCTCGGAACAGCTGCAGCTCGTCCATCTTCGCCTGTGACAAGGCAACCACGGAGTTATCATCATTCACCGCCTCCTCCACAAGCAGCCTGTTTGGACGATCCTTCTTGCGCAAGATCGCAGTTGCTAGATCATCGGGACTACACAAAGGAAACAACGGTTAGTCATTACAATCCGATATCAATCCACACGCATATCAGAAAATGAAATATGATATGAAATGAAAAACATTATAAACCATATACACAATTAGTAAAGTTAATAACAATTGTTCATAATGCGAATATTAAATAAGAGAATAAGGTTAATAAATTAAAAATACATGCTAATTCGAAAAAAAATAATAATTCCCCGTCCACCATGATGACAAGTGGATTTGTACAAATGTAAGTAACCAAGACTTAAAATGTCGTGTAGTGCCGCACCGGGTGAAACCTTAATGCATTGTATGAAATAAGAAAACATGCTTACTTTTTTCCATCGGTCATTTTGATCGCTACGTTGATGAATGCCGCGGATTATAAATGTGATTCTGGATTCTGATACAAATAACTAATAACGTAAAGCGTCCGAAAATGCACAAACAGAAGCACCTCGAATGACGATCGTTAGGGAATGACGTTGCCTTTTAGATATTTTGACATCAACTAGTACTTTATTCGGACATATTCGATGGTGTTCGGTATTAGTCATTCCTGAACAAAAGTCCCCAGACTCTAATATTTATACAACCTGCTCTAATAGGATACTAAAATTCAGGACATTAATTTATAAATCAGGCATTCAAAAACACATATATAAACATAATGATTAGAATATAAAAGTATAACCGTAAATAAATATATAATTTTCAACAATTATTTTCAGAGTAAAGTGTTATATACACACTGTATGAATGTATAAAAATAAAAACATGGATGTGTTTTATTTGACATCTCCCATCGCCAAGTATGCAAAATTCTAGTGACGAAAGTAAATCGTAAAATAAATTGGAACAAAATTCTAGGGAATTCAATTACTTATTCTACTCACCCGACCACCACAGACATGTCGCGGGCTGATTCTAACGGTGACACGTTCGAAATAATCGAGAATAAAATGGAAGGGCTGTCAACAGCAGGTACGAATACTGTTTGTAAATATGATATGACAATTCAAAGATAACATGATAAACATATTGTTTGATTCTGTCAGACTCCCTCAGCAGTGTGTCGTCAATGGCATCCCTTTTGCCGTCACCCAGTGTGTCTGTTGCAAATGTCTCATCAGCTGGAAACATCTTGTCTAATGTACAGCCACCCGCTGACATTCTTCATTTAATCACCAAGTCGCCACTTACCACAAATATTCCACTGGTTCCCAGTACACCTACAAAGGTTGATCTTGATCAAGTTCCAAGTAAGAACGCAGTTAAATCGCCCATTGAAATACCGACTCCTACTACAGAGACATTTTATCCTACTAAATTCAGGTACATACATACATCGCACTGCTTCAAAAGTTGATGCTTTTAGCTTCAGTTGTTTATCACTATTTAATTTTAGCGCTGCAATTCCGCCCAGCAAAGGTATTCGTCATGGAGTTGAGACAGCCGCTACTGATGATGTATCTGCAGGAGGAGATAACACAGGATTCATGGATTGGATGCGTGGTGCTGTGGGAAGTGGCAGTTTATTGTCAAAAGTTGCAGAGAAAGCGATGAGTTCAATGGATTCAATGATAACTACTTTAGATCCGCAGATGAGAGAATTGATTTGTGAGTAAAACCAACTATTATGATGAAGATTTATCTGCGGTCAGAAACTTGATGAATTAATTACAGATTCTGGAGGTGATATTGAAGTGTTAGTTGCATCGAAGCAAGAAAGTAAAGTCAGCGCAATAAGGGAAGCTTTCCAGTCAGTTTTTGGTAAAGCAACTATAGAGTACGTATATGCCTTGCCCCATACTTGGTATATTGTAACTAATGTATAAGGGTTTCATGCAGAGGTATCGAAGCGCAAGCAATAACAATTGCAGCGCAACCAGTTGGTTTCATTGCTGCTCAGAAGGCAGCAGAAGAGAGAATACAATCAGTCTTGGCGAATCCTAAACTGCAACGACCAATTCCAGTCGTTGCTGTTGAAGGATTCATTGTAGAAGTCACTCCTGATAAGTATGTCTACATAGATATATATAACAAATTATTAAGTTATAATGTAATTCTTCCAGGTGGTATGATTTGGCACTGATTGTACTAAATGACCCCGTGAAACAAGTAAAACTCGAGACTTATACGCAAATGACACCCATTCCCACGGAAATTGTGAACCTAGCGCAAGAAGATACACCAACTGACTATCCCTTGAAATCCTCTGGCTTGAAAGTACCTATTGGGAGTCTAATGGGCAGTAATTTACATGTATGCGCGTGCTTGTTAAAGAAATATTTGAGAATACTAATGATCGCATATTTTAGGTCCCACATCAAGAATGGCATCACGCCTTAACTGGAGTATCTAGGCGTGATATGGTTTTACAAGCAGCAAAGACTTTGGCTAATCTCTATAAAAACAGTACGAGCACAAGCGATAATTAATTGCAAGGAGGAATCATTAATTTACTTATACTTTTTTAATATTTGACTATGAAGTAAGAAGTTATTTAATTGATTTACTTTACTTTATTGAGTCTGAACGATCGCAGAGTATAACATATAATATTAAAGCTTGTCCACCAGGTGAAGCCAAGTATTGAATCACCTGCAATAAGAAAAAGATCATTAATTATGATGAATATGTATTAAGAATAAATTAGTTTCATATAATTCTTCAGCCCTGTTGAACTTTGATTCGCCAGCATGGTACTTATGGATCAAAGGTTTTTCATCATTTAATTTTAGGAAGGTTTTAATTAAAGATATAAATATTGCATACCTGAGAAATTTGCAAGGAGAGAAGAACCATGATTTGAATCAACTGATTGTTTTTTAATTGAGACTCAATGATCGCAGAGTGTAACTTAATATTAAAGCTTGTCCATAAGGTGAAGCCATTTTTTTAATTACCTGCAATAAAAGAAACATTATTAATTATAATGAATATGTATTACGAATAAATTAGTTTTAAGTAATTCTTCAGCCCTGTTGAGCTTTTGATTCACCAACAAGGGATTTATGGATCAAAGTTTTGTCATCATTTACATTTTACTAGTTTTAATTAAAGTGACAAATAATGCATACCTAAAAAATCTGCCGAGAATCGCAATTAAACATCCTGAAAATCGACTGGAATTTATTACCTGAAACAATATAAATATTATTAGTTTATGAATAACAATTGTGAAAAAACTTACCATTTGTTGATAAATAAGAGTTCATTCATTTCAGACGAAATTCACTTACAGTTAGATGTAAATAAATGTTATTGAGTATGCAAGTTTTAAAAATAAACAATAAAGAGTGAATTTTATTGCTTTAATCAATTTAACTTAACTGTTGCTTCCCATCATTAAAAATAAATTACTTTACTTGATATTAAGGATCGCCTCCTCTCACTGTCGCCTCTTGCAAACTTGCAATAAGTAGAACTATCAGACTAAATCAATTGAACCTATGTTTGTTGTTATCCCGATTGTTTATATGAAGTAATAAAAATGTTAATAAAATTTATAATTGTCTGTACTTGCTGTTGTTCAAAGATTCAATGAAACCGAAATCATTAACTAAGATGTTACTTTTCATTACTTTGCACAGAAGTAATTTATTTTAGTTTATTTCGAACCTTTCAAACTGTACAGATCCTAACACCCTGACGTTTACATTTTGTCCAAATATTGTGCAAGGTCTGGCAGACCTTCCTTGAGACCCTTCCTTTTACGTGTATCCTGAAAATGAAATGATTTTGTATTAATTCGTATTAAAATAAGTTAGATATCCCAAACATTTGTGTTAATTTGTTTGTCTCTCCGTTCATGTTAAATAAGGGAATAAACTTCTTTAACTGAACTTCAAGACAAGTATAATTTGCCACCCGGGAAACGATATATTGTATCGGACAATAACCGTCATCAAAGGTGGTACTTGGGAATGTATATCCTGTGTAATAGTGTTTCACTTCTAAAACGTACCTGAACAATTGTGAATGGCCGTGAACCAATTTCCATCGGGTTACCAGGGAGAATCTGCCAGTGATCAAACACGCACTGCGGGAAAGCCTGACCACCAGTGTTCGAGCGAAGATCGGCAGTGAAACCGAATGATTCATTTACGGGCAAATATGCCTTGACGACGAACATTGGAGTGCCAGTGACTTGCATTTCTTCGAATACATGACCACGTCTTCTGTTCAAGACACCGTAGATACCACCAACGGCAATTTCAGGACACTGTTGAATAAAATAGTAGTTAGTTCTCTACAAACACTTAACCTGTAATAATAAATAACTGTCTCTGGACTTCCTTTGGTTATCACTTATTGCAAGAAATGTAACCATACACAAGTAAAGAGTCAATGTTCCCACATTTAGCACACCGCCATTACTCTAAGACGCAATAACTGCCGGCTTTGTGGGGTATACATACAAAACAAATAACTTACTTGAATTTCACATTGATAGACGGGTTCCATGAGCCTTGGCTGAGCAGTGAGGAGACAGGCATACAAGCAACGGCGAGTTGTGGGAATGATTTGGCCACCACCCCTGTGGATGGCGTCGGCGTGCAAGGTGACGTCGTAGATGTTGAAGCGCACCCCACGCAAGTTCTCCTCGGAGAGAACACCTTCCTTAGCTGCCCATTGGAAACCAGCGACGACAGAGTCCTTGATTTCATTGAGGTACTGCACACCCTTGGTGCAATCGACCAGGATATTGGGGCCAGTGCCGTCGGGGCCGAAGCACCAGATCTTACGCGCTTCAGTCACATCGTAATCGTACTTTTCGCTCAGGTAACGTGCGCGCACCTTGAAGTCGTCGCGTGGGTTAACGTCGCCGTTATCGATGTCTTCAGCCAAACCATCAGGCATGGGCACGGCTTTCATGAACAGCCTGTTGTGCTTGTTGGGAGACTTCGACAAGCACATCTGATCGGACTCCTCGCTGACAGTTTCACGATATGACACAACGGGGTCGGATTTCTTGATGGGGATGCAAGCGTGATCTTCTTCCAAATCCTTCAAGCAAATTTCTAAATGCAATTCTCCGGCACCAGCAATAATGTGTTCGCCAGACTCTTCAATGATACATTGCACCATAGGATCTGACTTGGCCAAGCGCTTAAGACCCTCTACGAGCTTGGGTAAATCGGCAGCGTTCTTGGGTTCAACAGCCACACGCACGACGGGTGAGACTGAGAACTTCATGACCTTCATGTTGTGGGCATCCTTGAAGGTAGAGATGGTGCCAGTCTTAACCAAGAACTGATCAACACCAACAAGACCGCAGATATTACCGCATGGCACATCTTCAATGGCCTCGACGTAACGACCCATCATCAAGATAGTACGCTGGATGGCCTTCTCATACAAATCTTCCTTCTTGCCCGGTACATAGTTGGGGCCCATGATGCGAGCCTTCTGGCCAGTGGCAACCTTTCCAGAGAACACACGACCGAAAGCGTAGAATCTACCCTTGTCAGATGTCGGTACCATTTTGGAGATGTACATCATCAGAGGACCGGTAGAATCGCAGTTCTTGACAGCAATGGCGGCTTCATCGTCATGTGGGCCTTCGTACAACATTTCCATACGGTATTTCTGGGCGACGACGGGGGAAGGCAGATGGATGGCAATCATCTGAAGCAAAGCTTCACCAGCTGGCAACCAGGTCCTCATGACAACCTTCAACAGTTGCTTTCCGTCCTTGTCCTTATCTTCATGTTTCAAGGTGATGCCAAGTTTAGGCAACAATGCCTCGTACTCCTCCTTCCTGAATAAAGAATAAATCAAATTATACCTAGCTGCCAACCATATATCAATATGTATTTTTGCAAATATTATATCATCAGGTGATTGAGATAAAGGGTAAGATCATTTTTTCTCAGATTAGGTCAGTAATTAACTGTCATCATTTAAAAAGCAAAACTATTGCCAATTAATGAACAAATAATAACAAACACTTACTTGTAGTTCATGATGGTATCAAAGACTTTGTAGATGGGGTCCAAGATGTACATGCAGAACGAACGCTTGTTATCAGTTTCCTTTTGCTTGGCCCACTTCTTGGTCTTGGCGTTGAAGAAGTTCTCACCCCACAGCCGGTTCATTAGCTTGGCGACATCGATCTTGAACTTTTCGGCGTACATTTCAGAGAACTGCTTCAGGGTGAAGGCCCAGCCGTGGAGACCAGATCCAAAACCAACTGAACCTTTGCTAGGGTCAACCTGTTGCCAACATAACAAAATAATTAGACCATCTCTTGTTAATTGGAAAGAAGTAATGTCTTCACAAAGAAAGCTGCATTTGTCATAAAGGACAAACGCAGGGCAATAGTGAACGAATACTCTTCGAGTGTTTTCTTTTTACAGAAAGATGTAATCAATCAGTAAACTGTATTTCACTCGGTTCTTTGCAAGAGCACGATGTGTAATATGAAGAAAAACTTACGCGAACTTCACCCATGGGACCGCTATCGTCTGAATACGTGGCGATGATAACGTTGACGTTCTCAACAATACGCTGGAAAGTCTGGTACAACTCTTCAGAGTCCAATTGCAACTCCAAAAGAGCGCGGTCCATCTTGTTCATGAATAAAATTGGCTTGATACGTTCGGCAATGGCCTGACGCAAGACGGTTTCGGTTTGTACGCATACACCTGTCAAAGAAACATACAGCATTCATAATATATATTGCAAAATATTGCATAATAATAATTGTGTATCGATTGTACCGTAGCATGCCACAAACGAACATAAAGATAGAGGTTCTGTGGCAGCGTTTAAACACAATCGTTCGCATAATCTACGTCCATTAAATGCACTGCCTTTCTGTCCTTGCAAATGTAACAAGCATAAAATGCATATTAACACTTGCTACAAAGAGACTCAAATGTGCTGGACGACTGTGATTATCTCACCGGTTAGTAATTTTATAATATTTACCTGAAACACAGTCTACGACTACCAATGCACCGTCAGTTACACGCAGAGCAGCTGTTACTTCAGAGGAAAAATCAACGTGTCCGGGCGAATCGATTAAATTGATCAAGAAACCCTTAACTTCCTTCTCGCGCTGGTCGGGATTGGTAATGAATACCAAATCTTTGTCCTCCAATTCGAAGTACATTGAAATGGCACTGTAAAAGTGAACATTTGATTTATTTCGTGAATGTATTACTATTGGGCTCATAAAATACTGGTTATTAGTATTTTCAGATAGCCGTTCCTATTCTATTTCTTCACATTTATCAGAAAAAATGTGCATAAGGTAATCATCATTTCGCAATGAAGTGTAGAGATGATATCAATAAGATAACAGGAGAAAAATATTGCTTACGTTGACTTGATGGTGATACAACGCTCCTGCTCATCCTTGCGGGTGTCTGTGAAACGCGTTTCTCCAGCCTTTGCGCCAGCAATGATACCAGCCTTCGAAACGAGGGAGTCCGTCAGAGTAGATTTGCCGTGATCGACGTGGGCAATGACGGACATGTTACGAATGTTCTTCTTCTTGTCCATCATGCCACGGATCTCGTCTACCGTAAAATTAACCTAAAAATCAAGAACACGAGGTTAGAAACATCGCTCATCTTAAGCCAGTCTTAAGTTAGAACAAATAGAATCTGTAGCTGTCACTGCAACTGCATTTCCTCCTTCCATATACGCTGTCCATGATGTAGTGTATCAACATGCACAGTATACCCACTCACCATATTTTCGAATTTTTAATACACAGATCTACTTCAAATATAATTTTGCAACGTTCAAGCGAATGTCACGACACTGATGCACTGACATGCAGATGGATAATAATAATAATTGACGTTGTCTCTCATTATATATTAGTTGCATAGCAACATATGTATTTCGTATTCTTGTGCAACATTTTGGACACAAGATTCTCGTGAAAAATCAAATAGGCTGTGATAAATACATATCCTACTTGATTGACCACACCAACAGCATGCTAGATGCTGATTTATTGAGCAAAATAATACATACCATCTTGGATGTTTCTTGATTTCGTTAGCACAACTTCAAAACACAAACGCCAGATATGGCGCACTCCCCGTGAAAAGGAAGAGACACGGCAATGCGCTTGCCACGAAGTTGACTGACTTGCTGAGGGCGCCACTTACCATTCTCTCTCAACCAATCAGAATTGCTTTTGGTGGGAGTGCTGCATCTGTCAATGGGGTCTACCCGCCCTATCAAACTTTGCAATTTCAGCCATTGTACGTTAAAGAGCAATGAATTCTGAGCATGTTGATACCTTTCATTTCTCTGTTAGTGCTAATTTCGCTGAGATATTAACAATTAACGTTCAAATTTAGGCCGCTTTGCATACGTCATACGTAAAACCACGTGACACAGTTTTATATGCGCTAATTGGTTAGAATTTGGAGAGATGGTAACGAAGTTTGCGACAGCCGTCGGACCGCATCAACAAGAGCCGATCCCAAAGCGCGCGAATTCACACCTACACGACACATGCTTAGAAATGACGTAGACTGTTCGGCCTCTATTTTCGCTATATCTCGCAAGTTATGGATCTGTATAAAAAATGATAACTTAAACCAGGGTTGTCACGGCGTCTTCTATCTATTCAGACAATAAAAAAATTGGGCGGGTAGACCCCATTGCATACATAAAAATGTGTCACTTGGAAGAAGGAATTCATATAAAATTATGATATTTAACTTTGACAAAGTTAAAAAATTTGTTGTAACATATAGAAATCTCAAAAAGCTATAAAATATTTACAAAAACAAGTGGTAGTAAGATTTTGTGTCACGTGTTGAAAGAATATCTGTAAATAGTTTCATACGACTTTATGAGAGGGCGCTATAAGTCTTCTAAGAAACAAAATTCTAAAGTACAAAAATGTAAAACAATAAAGAAACATATACATAATGCTTATGAATTTATTTTAATATTACAAGTTGTTATTTTAACATAAATATTCTTATATGTATACAGAAATCGAAGTAAACGTTTGCTTTACCATTTGTAACTTCCACGGATTCCAAAGTTTGGCTTTGCTCTTCCAGAACCAGCAACATTCTTGTTCCAATGTCCCGTCACTTCATGATTTGCGCCCGTATGGGTGACAGAAGCACCTGCGTTGGTGGTCCCATCTTGCTTGTTGACATGTGGATCAAAGGTGATATCGCGGCGAGTGCGCACCAAATAGACAGGTTCATATTCTTCGACCTCAACCATGGGGTAAAATTGAGCCAAATCTTCGCCAGGCAAGACATCAGGTTGATCATTAATGTCATAGATTGGCGACGCAATTGCGACAGCAATAAGAGCAAGAACGATTCCACTTTTGAAAATCATATTGCTGTAAAAACATATTAACACATAATTAATACTAATTAAATAATAAATCTTTAATAATTAAGATATATTGTTACTTACAATATGTATGTTTCACCAAGATTTACTTTGAGATTTAAGACTGATGTGATTTGCTGAGCCGAGAGCAGGTAACTGATGGCTTTTCGTTTGGCTTGAATTCATTTTATAGTTGATCTTTTGCTCATTGATTATTGCCAGAAGATTACCACTGTAAACTGGGAACTACTGCTACAAAAAAGTGTTTTACATTTAAAATGTTTGATAGTAATTAAGGAATTGATATAATATAAGATAGGATCGTTTATTGCACTTTCTTATATGGATTGTTTATAAAAACGCGGGGAATTTTGATGCTGTAATTCCCTGTTTACGACTTACTCTGCGCTGCTGGTTATCAGCGCATTGCGCTCAACATTAATCTGTTTTGCTAAGCGAAAAGTCAAGCAAGTATATAAACTGCTTGAGGTTTTGAGTTAGTCACACTTGCAAACAACCTCGCAATTTAAGTAAATCGTTATATGTACACAGTTTCTCCTACAACAAACAGTGAGTAAAAGAAGAAACAAAGAAGTAACGTACATTTAAATTACATTATTTTTGGAATTGTTTATAGAAATGGTCTTCAAGTTTGGAATCTTCTTGGTGCTTCTTGCTGTCGCATTTGCATCCCCTGTCTACAATCAAGAACAATTAGGCGAACAAGAATTGGCGCAATATTATCCCATGGTTGAGATAGAAGAATACGAACCGATGTTTTTGGTCCGCACACGTCGTGATATTTCTTTTGATCCTCATGTCAATAAGCAAGATGGTACCACCAATGCAGGTGGTTCAGTTACCCATTCGGGGCCAAATCATGAAGTCACTGGTCATTGGAACAAGAACGTCGGTGGGTCTAGAAGGGCAAAGCCCAACTATGGTGTTCGTGGAAGTTTTAAGTGGTAAATCAGTCAACTGAAATCTATTTATGTACTTGTTTAAATATTCTTAAATATATTAAATAAAGTTATTTATGAAACTGTAAATTGCAATTAATAAATTATTCGAAATTTCATTTCAAGTCTTGTGGTTATTACATATAGTTAGGGAATATAGAGTGCGTATAAAAAAGTAAACATTTATTATTGTAATAAGCAGTGTCCTGCAATATTAAGACTCCTATGAATATACAGATGTCAGCAGCAACCTCACTGTAATGGTAACTAAGATCGGGTGGTTGAAACATGTCAACTTTTAATCAGTTATTTGAAATGTTTCTGGCTGTAAATATGTGAAAATTTATAATTGGTGTAAAATGACGGTACGAGACGTATGTATTACTGGGGTAATAATGCTCATAGTTTACAATGTAAGTAAACTTTATTGGAATTCACGAAAATAAGTATTTTTCATTCGTTTCTGGCTTAATTGTTTAAATTGTATACATATGTATTATAAAGGTTATTTCAGTATTGCGAGGGAACCGATAAATAAATTACTGAAAATGACATTGCAAATGGAGTGTGGAACAAACGTTGATAACAGTTAAAGTTTACAACATAAGTAATTAATATACTTTTCTTATGTTAAATACACAATTAATCATTTTTATTTCAGTTTAAGTTGCTTCTTAGCATGATTGTGAAAGTAATCACCAGTTTTGCACAGTTACCCTGCTTATAACCTTAAAATAACCTCAACATCTAATCGCACAAAGATTGCGTTAGGGCGTTAGGGATATCGATAATCAACAGCATTTCCTGAAGACCTGCTCCTAGTTGAAATGGGAACAACTAATGCAATTTTGTATCTGTACCTGCAACCTTAAATCAACAACATTTCAATGGTATTTTGAATGACCCCTAATAATAAATGTAAAATTTTGACCAGGATTTTGCCTAACCAGACAAAATAACTATTACATTAGAATACAGAATACTTTTTATTCTTAAAATATCGATAAAAAATGAACACATTTCTGGCATTTGTATAGATCTAGAAGGCCAGCCTCTTCATGAGGAGATACATTTGCTGATCCACCTCAAACCCATGTAGATTGTTGGCGTCCCCTTGCAGTCGCATTAACAGTCCTCCGAAGGAGACATAGGCAGCTCTAGAACACAAGAAAATGCATCAATTAACATCCCAAAACGGGGAGCGCTGCAATGACAACAATGAGCAAATGAACAATGCACAATGGGTTCCTCGCTGTCAGTGTCAGTCTCAATCTCAGTCAGACTCCATTTGAACGGTGAGAGCATGTGGAACACAAAGGTAGCATGGATAGTGGTCGTGGTTCGATCATTCACAACCAGCTAACCACACTGCCACCGTGTCCAGCACAGCACTGTGTGTTTGTCTGCACAATCAGAGTCTAAACTCGTTACATTTCGTGGCACATTATTGTCGCTGGTAGCTTAGCGATTGCCAAAACCTAAAGCGGCTAAAATTAAGCCATAACTTTGAGATGAACCCCATAATGACCGCAACCGCAAGCAATGCGATGCTTACGCAAGTGAAGTAGTAAATCAGGAAGGAAGATATGTATATGGAAAGCAAAGCAGTGACAACAAATTGGCAAACTTTGAACATAAACAGTGCATCTGTCCAAGTAAAAAACGCTTGAAATTTACAGCTGCTGTAACAGACATGTGCTGACTTAAGACTTGACTTAATAATGTGTCAAATTAGTTTTCACATTCGTCGGTTACATAATTACTCATTACATACTATAATAGAATGAAGTACTCAATGCAATTAACATTTATTAAAGCGATGCCCAATAATACACAATACCAATATATTTATAACCTAAAAATAAGAACAATGGTAAATATATAACCTATAAGAGTAAGTAAGTGACATAATCATAACATAACATGTCCTTGATGCCAATAGTCAACTAATCCTGTACGAAGGTCGCCCTTCAACAATTCCATCCACAAATAATACAATATTCCTTCTTATCACTACACTACTCCTT
Source organism: Aleochara bilineata (assembly GCA_003054995.1). Taxonomy (NCBI): domain Eukaryota; kingdom Metazoa; phylum Arthropoda; class Insecta; order Coleoptera; family Staphylinidae; genus Aleochara; species Aleochara bilineata. Next base: position 25,903 of record NBZA01006096.1, on the reverse strand, counting down.
GCTGACTCCTGACACTAATTGCCACACATGCAATGCACTGATGCGAGATTTTACATAATCTAAAGCAAGCAGAGCTACATAGTGGACAGACTGGTGCTGGTGCACTCTCTCTAATTATAGATTTTTGAAACTTGATGATGTTGTTGCCGTGGCGGCGAATGCGATGCTGACACCTTATTTTGACCACTAGGACGCAATGATGTGACCCGTTTGCACACCAGATGAAAAAGTAGAACAAGAAGTACAAGTGCAAGAAGAAGAAGAGTCAGTCAGGAAGAAGAGTTGTGCTGCTATGGTCTTCATTCAATCTTTGCGCATGCCCGGAAAGAAACCCGGAAGCCGAAGCCGTTTACATCATCCTGGAGTGTCGTACCAGATAGTGCATTTACAAACGCAAGAATGAAAGTGTAAACGCGCTTCTGGCACGCAGCCCAGGACTACCTCTCTTATCATCATCAAGATCATCATCATCATCATCATTGTTTGATTGATTGATTGACTCCCTACAAATAAATCACGTTCAATACTCGACTATTTAGCTCATTATGCTCGCAATTAAAACAAAAAAAATAATGAACTCTACATGCATTAATTAATTACTCGTAATTCGTCTCAATTAATACGGTATGGTATAAAGTAATTAAACAACTGATTAATATCAAACCGAAGACCATAGCATAGCACACACTGTAATTGTAGGTTAGTTAAGTAAGATTAAATCTAAATCAACGTCTGCAGAGGAAAGGAAAAGAGCAGAAACAGAAACACTATAAATCCACCACACATTATTGCTAAATACTTCCACAATGCGATAATATCCAAGTCAATCCAAATCCACAGACCCCAGAGGCAGAAGAAGCAAAGCAAAGAACAAGAAGCAAGAAGTCACTTGCGCTTGCTTGTCAGGCGAGAACAGCTGAGCCACAACTACACTCGGTCACCTCACCTCCTCACCGAACAAACGTCGAAACGTAACCGCCGACCAGCCCACATGAGCACGTCTCTAAATAACTACAACCTGCATTATGCAACGAATGCTATGCCGCTGCGCTGTCATGGCATGACGATGGCAGCAAGTGAGTAAAATCAATGCGCGTTGTGTTGTTGCAATGCAACAAATTGCGAGATAGCGGGCTGGCTAGCCAAACCTAGCCTGGCCGAGCCAAGCCAACAAGGGCATCCATCCATCCTCCTTTCGTTGCCAGGCGCGGCGGACGCAAGGACGAGAAATGCTCGAGCTGCCATCCGGTCTCCGGGTGCAACAACGCAACGCAACGCATTGCAGGCAGGAATCGAACCGAACAGCATCACATCACATCGTTTGTATGTACCAGCGCACTCGATTTAGATCAGAATTCGTCAATGTGGGCCAAAACACAAACCGAAGGTGTTTTGCGCCAGGCAAGGCTTAAATATAGCTAAATGGCCGTAGAGTTTGTGATTGCATCGCATTCCCCATTTTCATCTTCCTCGTTTCTACTGGCCTACAGTTACTTATATGTATTACACGTATGTGTGTATATAATTTGATGTTCATCGCAGAGGACGAATTCATTCGTACGTGAATTATGTAACCATCGGCATCGAGGAAATTGAACTATGCGCATTCGCATTATGCAATGATCGGTACGGTATGGCAAGGCATAGCATGTATTTATATTTACGATGTGCGACGTAAAATAGTTTGGTGATTTTCCACCACAGCGCAGCGTAGCGCCCCCAACGTGCTTTTCCGCAACTATGGCTCGCGCTCGCAGATGTCAGCACCGCCGATGCCCGTTGCGGAAAATCACTGAGATACCACCAGCTGTGTTCACTTGTTTACAACGCACAGTCAACACAGGGTGGATCCCAGCAATTCACGCACAATTTGTCCCAATTTAGTGATGGACAAGAGATACACACACATATACAGGTACTTACAATCGACTGCTGGGCTCGTTCGCCGCCTCGTCGCCTTCGATGCGATACACTTTCCCGGCCATCACGTACTCGAAGCTGTCGGCACGTGAGCCTTCGTTCTCCAGTCCTTGCGGATTCCAATCGGCGCCATCCGGATATCCATCTTCACGTAACGTCGTCGCCAGTACCAAGCGGAATTTGTCGCCTGAAATACGTTCGATTATTAGTAAACTTAGTCAATATCATGCTTTACATCAATCAACTTCGTGTTTCATTTCAGTTCAATGATTAACATCGTACGGATGTGAGAGCTTTACATTTACAACCAACTATCTCACAGCACACATAGAGGTTAACCTTGACTGAGAATGCGAATCGAATTATTATATAATATAACTCGCGAAGAACCGAACCTCGAACGCCGGCATCGGCACCGGCAAGAAACGCTCACCTCGCCGGTGTTGCAATCTGTCTACATCTCTCATGAAGTAAGCTAGTTGGCTCTCAAGTGCACAGTTACCACACCATGTCATGCTATGCTATGTTATGTTATGTGAATGGTAAGCCAATGAAATTGACTCACCAGCCGAAGGAAAGAAGAATAACCTGACGAGTGTGAGTTTGGCTGGTTGGGTTGCTCTGCTCGTCATGTTTCAAGTTAAATGAACTAAACCAGGGGTCGGCAACCTTTTGAGACGAAAGAGCCAAAAGTACCGATTTACACCATTTTTTAGGTTCTAAAGAGCCACTAACATAATTGTTCTATTACTATAGTATTTGATTTTCATAGAATTGGAGAGCCGCATCTTGACATCGAAAGAGCCGCATGCGGCTCGCGAGCCGCAGGTTGCCGACCACTGAACTAAACCAATGCTAGATAAATGCACGATCTTTCTCGTTAATCAAATCAAATTGCACGTTTAAGCCAGCCAGCCAGCCATTCATGTTATGTTACTCTTCGACGCCAACGTTAAACTCCGACAAAGCAAGCAAAGGTGAACTAACCACGAACTCAACGTAACTTATTCAAGGTCAATCTTCCGGCTCGATTAATACTCGTGGATTCTACTTACTTACACTTACATCCTGAGAGAGTTAAGATTTATTAGTCACAGCTATTAATATTCTCTTTGTGATGTGTGCTGAAATGTGCTCTAAAAATACTGATATTACGTAGTTTAGTTGGCAACAATCTTGTGACTGAGTGCAATGCGATGGTGTAACCGCCAAACCCGTGTGGTTTGGAGCGAAACCCGCCCCCGGCGAGCAAAAATCAATGAGCACAAGTGGCAGTCGCTGTGGCGGTAGGACGTGCGTTGCGTTCGTTGCACATGTGCACGGCGCGTGTCCTTGTCCTTGCGCGTCCTTAACATTGAGGTCGGCATTTGTGCCAATGTTAGCCGACACCGCCACTGCCGCACCCTTTAGCGCAGCAGCGCAGTGCACAGCTGATGCCAGCCAAGCAGGCGCGCATTCGCATTCTCGCTGCATTCGCTTTCCGCCAACCACTTCGTCCGAAATCAATACGGAGACCGTCGTCGGCGGCGCGGCTCGGCGCGCCAAGCATGGATGCACGCGCGCGTTGGGCATCCAGGACTACGAGGACTAGGACTAGGCCAATTCATTGCGCCTGGACGCCAATCGATAACTTGGACAATCCGATGACTAACCAACTGTATAACTAACTATATGCGCGTAAATAAATCAACGCCAAGACGTCAGTTCCGTTGATTCATGCGTCTTACTTTCGCACATACACCTATAATTCCATATTGATTTCCTTATTAAAACCCAAACATTGTTTTGTTCCGGCGAGAGAACAATACAGTTAACTAATTTAATTTCACGATAAGATAATAAATAAATAACCCGAGAGAATGCAAAATTTAAAATAAAGAAACAAACTAGAAAACTTTCAAGACAAAATGTTGCCAACACAATTGCACAATTGCTTGAACATCATAGATAGACATTGGCATTAGCAATGAGCTGACTTGACTTGGCGTTGCATTGCATCGCATCGTTGGTTCCGCCACAATAATTGTAGCGATTGTTGTACGATCAACGGTTTCGCGTGCCATTTTCGCCCGAGCAAACCGAACCAATCGAATCTACAACAAAACACAATCGAATCGAATCAAATCAAGCCTCGTCCTTGTCAGGATCACGCAACCTATCAAACTCTGAAATGATCGCCGGTTGCAAGTCGAATAATCACATAGGAAATGCGCCTTGCATTGCATTACATTGCGTTGCCAAACTAGCTAGACACAGGCGGCAGGCTTCTTCGCATTGCATTCGCTTCGTGATGCTCTCGCGCTCGGCCCCGTGTAATTTACTGTTACTGTTAGACCGAGACGCGTTGCTTAGCGTTCATTGCAATCCTGGCTGGCTAGCTAGCTATTTCAGTTCATCGCAATCAAGCCATGCCATGCTTGGCCATTGCATGACATACGGTAACTGCATTATTGCGCTCTAATTAATTACCACGTAGATATCCATCTATCCTCTCCTCCTCAGTCATATCCAGTCTGTCTGTACAAGGATAAAGAGGTGCATTTCGAGTGATATGCTTTGCTTATCTCACGTCGACAATAACGAATTTCACATTTCGTTCGCATTTAACATTCATTTATCATTAAGCATTCACGTTGCACGTCGTTGTTTGTCAATTAAGATCCCAAGCTGTTGTGCAATGCGAGTGTGTGAGTGACTAAATGTATGATTGCGCTTTGTTCGAACCGAAAAGCATGCATTTTTTGCATGGCAATTGCACTGCAGCCTGCTTTTGCTTTTCGGCTACGCTACGCGATTGCTCGCTGTCGTTTTATTGTTGCCAAGCGCACATCACATCACATCGCATACCGGTTAGTTGCTGCTATATTTTACTCCTGGCCTGTGTATTCTCTCCTCTCTTTCAATACATATTTACAATACATTTAACTCCACAATCTATGGCTGTATCACATGTTTTTTGTCTATTTCAGAGCATGTATGTATCCGAATGCAATGTTATATTTCATGTGATATTTTTTCAAAAAAACATTCGTACATTCGTTCGACCTTGGCCTGTGTGGCTTCCATTCGGTGTTACTACGTGTGCCAACGCGCAAAATTTACCAACTAACTAAAACATTGCATTATTACAAAGAATATACCGACACAAATGAACGCCTAGAACACCATAAAATACATAAGAATTGATGAAGTAAGGTAAAGTGAAATGCAATGAAAATCACCTGATTCTATGAGCCGTGGCCGTCCTCATCATCTCTCGTCGACCACAAAACAAAAACGAATCGAATGTGACGGCAAACGCAAACGTGGCATGGCATCAGATCGGCCTGCATCACTCACACCGACTGACCGCACTTGTACTTGTGCTTCATTACTTTCATCCGCTTTCTTCATCTCCATCATTCCAATCCCATTTATTCTGCGCAATATGTTGCGAATCTATGATACGTACGTACGATTAGATAGATGTCACTCACTGTCACGGCGCGAGGCGAATGTGCGACTGTTTTTTGTTTTTGTTATTCCAGCAAGCCTACTGTCAGGTAGGTACGTAGGTGATTCGCGAATGATTTAGTAACAAACAAATTTGGTAATACATAGTGTACGGTTCCACCGCGCGTTTGCTCGCAATGACGTCGAACACCAACTGCGAGGGACTGCTTGGCGGGCTGATGGGTAGCAAAGCAAACAAGCAAGGCACTCTTTGCGCCCGGTGGTTTTTCGGTGCAGACGTGGCGGCGGTACCGGCGGTGTGTTACGCAATGTCCAGGAGGCCCCGGTAAGGCGGCAATGTATACAGCCGAATGCAGCGCAGTGTGCGCGCCTGCGCTTCCTCGCTTGCCCCAACCTTGGCATTGAACTTGGATGCGTCACACGAATGGATGGATGTATACGAGCAGCGTTAGGGGGGCGCTTGCGCTTGCCAAACTGCGAACCACTACAGACTTCTGCTGCTGCTGCTGTTATTATTGTTGTTGTTGCGAACTTCGCTTCGAACATTTTACTTCCATTGCATTCAATATGTACACAACCAAATGCACAATTGGCCTTGTTTTGTTTGTTGCCTTCTCAATGGATGCTCATTACTTGCGTATCATCATGGCGTATGATAATCGATATTCTCTTGGTACTTGCTTGGTACTCACATCACTGACCTACATACGTGAGGTTTACGTTTTACGTTAGGGCTCGCAACGGACAGACGGACTTCTTGGAACCTTTCAGCATTGCACTAATTGCACGCGACGAGTTATGTATGTATGTATAAACAACATTAAATCCATTTCCTCGTCGGTTTGCGCAACACAACATAACCTCTACAAAACGGATATAATTTGAATTTTATGTGGAAGCTGGAGGGAGCTCCAACTAACCTCTGACATTTCACCAGGAGTGAATATTGGATTCTGCATACCACCACCCTTGTCGCATATCCCTATTGGACAGTTCTATTTATGACACTTGACAGCGGCATAAATGACATCTGTCTTTCCAACGACCAATAAAATCAATGCAACCAATCTGTACACAACGAAGCAGACATGAATGAATTTTTATGGGTTCATTGGTGCGGAAAAGGTTTCCGTTAATTAAACTAATTACCGCATTATGGAAATGCTCGGTTCGCGTTGTGCTGTGCATTTCAACGTGGAGTTGAGTTCATCCAGCAACATCCGCATACACATTCAGCTGTTTGTTTACGCCATTGCCAATGCCATTACAACAATGATTTAATTGAATCTTTCATAAATAGATAAAGAAAGACAAAATAAGGGATGAATGTTATCTCAATTATGAGTTTGTGTTGTGTACGTGTATTTTCGCGGATTTTGTCATTCGGTCTGAATCGGTATCTTCGTTTGCAATGTTGCCAAGCATTACTTTTCACCTTAGCGGTTCACTTCGAAATGAAATGCTTATTTGAAAAATGGCAATATGACTGCCCCTTTCTCTAATTTGGAGCCACAAGAGGGAGCAACATTCGTGCGATTTCGACGACGACGTAACATCCATCTGGATTTTGAAGCTTAATCGTGTAATTATCACGTACAAACTAATTAAAAACACTTATTAGTCCCAAATTCACTATCGTTTAAAGTACAAGTGAAAAAAAAAACTTGATATGACATGGTATTATAAGAATAACACTTTCTATACATATTCACTCATTATTCGGCGCGAAAGCTAATTTTAGTCGTATAATTTTATTACATCTCTCTGCTTATGTGCAAGGTCGAATCGTTCACTGCATACGAACGCCTGCCTGCATTACCTCACTCATGTGCACATTCTATATCTAATATACATACATCTCTATAATCCTACATTTCTACCATCTAGTGATAGATGCACTCACCGAGGTCCATCGGGTACAGCCACGAGTTGATGTCGAGGATGAGATCCATTTTGAAGGATTCGGATTCGCAATGGAGTCGACTCACTAGAAAGAGACAAACAAATAAGACAATATATAATATGCGGAATCGTATGACAATATGCGAGAGAATATAATATGTATGGGCTGTGGAAGAGCTGTGGTGCGAGTTCGCGGTTTTGCATTGCGGTTTTGTGTGTAATGTAATGTAATGATCATCAAACAAGAATTGGCAAGTTTCAATGATAAATATAACCTTGAAACGCAAGCACAGCGCTTGCCAAACGTAACAAAATAACACATTTCCCGAGATTAATGTCTGTTTCAGTTTGGATCTCTCAGTTCGGTTCTGTTTGTGAACTTGGTGAACAAAAAACATTAAAAAGCTACTTGGGTACTTCTTCGAATTCAATTTGTAACTTTTAGGCATGTCCTAATGCTAATTGCTTCTTATATAATATACATATTTATGTATGTATCCATCCTTCCTGGAAAACATTTCATCCGTAATCAATATTTAAAACAAATATATCCGTCCCGTCCTTCAATTTATTTCAGTATCAAGTTTTTACCACTTGTTTTGTACAAGAAAAAATTTTCTATTCATTATTTACCTACGTACAAGCCAATGGATGCATGAATTTGAATTACTCGACTTTGTACTTTGTATTAAGTTCCTACAATAGAACAAAATTCTCAAAACAAAAAACTTTTGTCATGGTCTGGAAGAGTCAGTAGAAAAGGCATCCGAAGCATCCATGTTTAATTAAAATTTCGAATAAAACATCACGATATAATTAGAAGTTAAATACGATTCTCGGCGTTAAGCGTTAATTAGCAATCAAAACAGAAATGACTTTTGTATAAATGATTGTAAGTCATACCGTTAGCAAATAGGCAATTATTTATAACAAATTAACCAAGATATGCCTGCAAAGCAGGTGCGATTAAAAAAACCAACAAAACAATTAAAAAATTCTGAAAAGCATGCCAAGCACGCAGATGAAACGCGCCAAGAAGCCCAAAAGTTGCATCCACGTCGTAAAACATATTAATAGCGCCTCAACAAGCGCTATTTATACACGAAATGCAATGCGTTCAAACGAATTCCTTTTGTAATAACCAAATAGGTACATACATATATACCACTCAACTTCAACTAAACTAACTGCTTTAAACTAAAGTAGTTTAAGTTGACACGCAAACGTGAAATAAAAGCGCAAAAAGTAAATTTGAAGATTCATAATAACCCTTGGATGACATTGAAACTGCGGCAACTGCCTGCTGCCTGCCATCCAGATCCAACTGCGCAATAAGGAAATAATTCGGTCGGGGACTCAGAGGCGGCGACGAAGGCGAAGGCAGAATAGGAATATTGATCCTACTGCCGAAGGTCGCGTGCGCGTCGCTTCTGATCCTTCCGCAACACACTGACGCTAGCTAGTAGTCACTATACCTACATCCTGCACGGATTTCTGAATTTAATGCGATCTACCCGTTCCCTCACACTTTTCAATTTCATCACTATTACGCTAAAAAATAATAAATTTGGAGCCTATCAGTCTTCAATTGTTTTTGTACTTGCTGATTTCTTTTAATTTATTTCGATTTAAATAAAAATCCAGATGAATGTGACGTCATAGTCGAAAACGCACGAATGTCACTCCGGGTCATATTACCCTTTTTCACATAAGCACTTCATTTCGTAGTGAAACGCTAACGTGAAAAGTAATTCTCGGCAACATTGCAAACGAAAGGAGATTCAGCCCGAATGATAAAACCCACGAAAAAACACAACACAAACTCAGAATTGACGTAACAACAATCTCTTAATTTTCGCTCTAATTCAAAAATTATGGATCTATGTGAAAAATGTTGAAAGAAAGTCTAGATATTTGGTTATTCTTCATCTATGTATTTATGAAATAACAAAATTTCATGGGTAGCTATTTCCGGCCCATTCGAGAAAAGAACGTTTCCACTGATACTTGACATTTGTTTTCCATTTTATGTTTGGTGCCATGTTGGCTGCATACGTTACATGAATCTCATTGCGCAATGTTGCAAAATTATAATTTTGCATTTTTTCAGCTAAATATCAGTCAAAACTCCTTTATAAAATATAAATATTTTGCTCAATTTGATTGAATAATCACATGATTTAATAAAAGTAGACTAGGTGCTTGTAAAAACATGTTGAAAACTAAAGTTCAATACGTAATAGGTATGTAATGTACGTACGTTTTGGTAAAATATGTCAAGGCTTGAGTAAAGTATTATACATATACATACAGACCGAAACCCTGAATTCTACATAAACTTTAGTTAAAATCATGTACATAAGTATTCACAATTTTACATGTGATATAGAACCATCTTGATTGTGAAGCGCAAGCGTAAGTAACAATTGCTCGCGACAATGATAAGATAAGAGATAATAACAATGGATGAATGAATAAGGTGAAATCGTCCATTGAAAATCGCAAAATTGATCTCGGCAATTAATTAGTAAGCGCATAAACTCACCAATATTTTGATGTAAAATCCATTTTTACACCAACACAATACATAATTTGTTCAAGAAGTTCTCAACAAGTTAGGCAAAGAGAGGAACACTTTGCTCAATAAACGCGATGTCTGTCGACCGCAAACTGCGACGCAATCAAGGCATATAATCGCGAATTCAAACGCGAACGCGAGCACCCCGTAGGTTGCTATCGCAACGAACCCGCGAGGTGCGTGTTCACCGAGCCACAGCGGCAGCGGAATTGCTCCATGACCTACAGAGGTAGAGCCTCTACGATCGACGAGGAGGTCCAGTGGAAGGTATGTCTCTAACCTTGGGCCGAATCTGTTGTTTGGTTACATTTCGCTTCACCCCACAAGCCTCTGCTGCTGTGCTCTGCTCTGCTCTGACCAATTAAACACATAATTCAATGAAACATCGCTGACGACGACGCGGCCGGGCTATAATGAAGTCATTAAATGTCAACAAAAATACAGCAAAATAACTTTGCCAATCTCCCTCCATACATGTACGTGCGCAAAACATACACATTCGCGTTGCGCATTCGCGCCGGTGACAAGCCATTATTGTTATTATTATTATTTGGGGGGCCCCGAGGTTGAAAACCGTCCGATTTCTCACTTTGGCAACCAATACGCCGCCATATTGGTTAAAAATGCATAAGAAATCGTTAATCAGATTACATATGTAGTTTGAAATGCAAGACAAAGTAAGAAGATTATCAACGTGTCGAGTTAAAAAGATAAAACTCATCAATGATGAATCCGTATCCGTATGCGCGCCCATGTTTTGTTGCAGGAGCTTATTCTATGCATGGCGACCTAGACCCGGTGCCCTTGACCGTCATCTAGAACGCACGAGCTGGATCGATCTGTTTCAGAGACTTCGTGCAGTGTTTGCCTTGCCTTGCATGTTCGTTGCGCCATCGCGCAATTGCACTTTCGCGAATGCTGGTCTCCTCTCGCTTACGCGCACTTCGCCGCTCTTTCTATGATGTCAACCGACGCCCACTCTTCCATTATCTACGGTCTCTACCTATTGTCTTCAATTTGTATCTCTTTATATATAATAAAAGTTGGCAAACATGGCTGGCATTTATTGCGTTGTTTGCTGTTCGATGAAGAATTGCCCAACATATGGCCTCTGACCTTAGTTCTTACATAAAATGCTTTATCATTGTGCCTCCTTAGACTGCTCTTAGAAACAATGGAGTGTTTTTTGTAGCTTGTATTCAAGATTTCTTCTTTCCATCATTACCGGCAACATAACCTCAAGTCATTTCATAGGAATCAATAAGAAACATACTTCAGAACAGAAAACACCATGTATGCGCATAAATTCATCATAACCTTAAAACATGTCCCATGTAATATCTACTCACCACGATCAAACTTCTTTCCTTCTGGATCAATGTCCTTCACATTGAAGATATCTTCGAATAATACACCAGCCATCGTTCAGCACTCGAATGTTCAGCCGCAATAAAAGTTAATAATTACAAATTTTTGGAACGGTTTCTAGAGGCTAACCTCTATTCTGCGGACTTGACCACACTATCACTTCCACTCCAAAACTAATACGTCTCTTTTTACGTTTCACGTAAGGCAAATACGTGAAGAGAATTAAATTTTAACAATCAACAAGTTAGATTAAATTTAAACTATGATTTAATCTTTGTTTCTTGTAATCACACTTTAGTTAACTAGCCCTCGACCATTTTGAATACCACTGCTGCCAACTTAACTGAGATTTGCCAAAATACACTAAAATCCCCTAGCTTATACAACATTTAAACCAATTTTCTCACAAATTTGCAAAATAAATCAGTTAATTAAATCAAATCCTTAATATTTAATAACTAATAGTTAATTACATCACTGTGATTAACTATTAGTTTTAACCTAGATTCCAGCTTTAAAGCGAGGTTAGAACTGTCATCGACTGTCAGCTGTTGCCAAAACACAAACATTGTAAAATACTTAGCGCTCTTATTCTAAACATACATTAAACAAAAGAACTTAAAGTGGTTAATCAGTGTACTTGTGCAAATTCATTGAGCATTTACGATGGCAACACTTCCCCCAAGGCGCAATCCAACGCCTACGAAGATATCCAAACAACATTTGACACCCTTACAGATACTTCTTCAGATGGGATTTCCTAAACATAGAGCGTAAGTAACAACAGCATGATTTACTCATTCATTCAATTATTCCACAACGTATATGTTTACGATTACAGGGAGAAAGCTTTAGCAGCGACCGGGAATAGAGGCGTTCAATTGGCGTCAGACTGGCTGTTGGCTCATGTAAATGACCCACTACTTGATGATACCACACCGAGAGAATACATTTTGTATGCTTGCCCCGTTGGTCCATTCCTCGATGAGCTCCAGAATTTCTGGGAAACTTCCTTAAGTCTATGTAGCTGGAATGGGGCTCATAATTTCACACCACACATAACATTAGTGTCTTTTTTTAAGGTAATTCCTAAAGGATATTTCATCAGGATTACATTTAGTATGACCTTTTGTTGATTTTAGGCACCAGATGAAGATTCTTTACACTTAGCACAAATGCTTAAGACTGTTATGGAAAAGCAAGGCGCAACAATAAATGAGCCTTTGAAACTGGAGACTTATACATCTCCAAACTTTATGGGATTTTTCGTCTCGGAAGAGCACGCTGATTATCTTAAACGCATTGCGATGCAGTATGTGAAAGAAGTATCCAATGCCAGTAAGCACTCGATTAACTGTGGTCGATTTGCAACCTTTTTCTGTTTATAACAAGTAGTTGGTTAGTTTTGTAGTTGCATTTTAAGTTTTCAAATGTCATTCGCCATTATCTTAGGTTATGAAAGCTCTAATCAAGATGATGGCAATGATTACAATCCTCTGTATTTGGTGCTATTTTAAACTAAGGTGTTGGTTCTTTCAGTCATTAGCGAAACGTACGAACACATTGATGCTTTAACTGCTTGTTTCCCATGGTGCTCGACCACCACGGCTAGATGCATTCCACGGGGCAGCCGATGTATTTATATTAGCTAGTCTCACAGATTTCTGATTTAACAGCCGCCATTACGTTCCAGCCATCAGTCTAGAACCGCACGTCAAATCGTTGCATCTGACACTCGCGTATCAATTTCAAGCGAATCAGTTCACCAGCTTGAAGAACATGGTCGACGGTTTGGATCCCACTTTGAGTTCAGCTTGGGAACTGCGTCTGTACTCACGCGATCCAAGAGTTAACGGAAAGCAAGTGCACAAGGTTAATGATAAATGTTCGTTATGTTTTGTTGAATTCAAATAATGTGAGGTTATGTGTAGGTGGTGCATGCATATGCACCGGTGGAAAATGACGAGTTGGAGTTGCATTCCGGTGATTATGTTTATATAAACAGTGATGCGTTGACGACCTCCCCAGATGGTTGGGTCGAGGGTACGTCTTGGCTCACTGGGCAGACGGGTCTTCTGCCTGCTAGTTACACACAGAGGACGGCGGAATCCGACGCGTGGACGTTGCACAAGAAAGTTCCTCTCACGCAGATAGCGAATGATGATACTTTCGGCCGAACTTCGGTTAAGTCCAGCTTGAGCAGCTCGGAAGACGATGATCGACCGGCGCAGGCACAAGCTCCGAGCACCGAGATACTTTCTTCTGCTGAAGCTGTATCTCCTTCTTTTACCATTGATGACGGCACTACGACAGTGTCCAAAATAAGTGTAGGTATTCAATACTCGAAATGTGAATGTTGAGCGGTAATAACCCTGCTTTAGATCGAAGACGAAAACCGCCAGAAGCTTTTCATAATGCGTCATGGGGAGCGAGTTGACTTTACCTTCGGTTCGTGGATTCCGTACTGTTTCGACGCAAATGGTCAGTATTTGCGTAAAGACCTCAACATGCCAACGGTGATTCCAACCCGCGCTGGTGGACCTAAAGGATTCATGCGAGACTGTCCTCTGACTAATGTGGGAGTCCTGCAAGCGCGTCTTGTGGGGGAGGCACTGTTGCAAGCGAACGTCACTATCATGCACGCGTATTCGTCGCCATCTTTGCGTTGCGTACAAACTTGCGATGCAGTTCTGAGCGGGTTGGGTGTCAGGGACGAGATCAGCATCAGAGTGGAGCCGGCATTGTTCGAGTGGCTCGTTTGGTATCAAGATATGTCACCTACCTGGCTCACCACAGCCGAATTTAAGGCGGCTGGGTATAACATTGATGCTGGATATGAGCAGCATGTGAAGCACGATGATTTGTTCAAAACGCGAGAGAACTGCCAGCAGTTTTATGATCGTAGCCATAAAATAACGCAGATCATAGTCGACCGGCATACGACCGGAAATGTTCTCATGGTTGGCCATGCAGCTACGGTCGAAGTCTGTACACGGCAACTCACAGGAAGAATGGCGCGTCCTGCGCCCGAGATGTCCAAGATCATCCAGAAGGTGCCATATTGCAGTTTAGTGACGGTGGAGAAGCAGGATGAAGGTATGTGGAATATTTGCGAAACACCTTGTCCGCCAATCACGCATTCCGGAAATAATCGTTTTGATTGGTCGGTGTTGTTATAAATAGGTAGGCAATTTAAAAATTAATGAAGCCCTCGCACCGAAATTGCGTATTACGATCTCGTAGCTCATAAAAGACTAAAGTTAGTCAAAAGATAGATGCACTCTAAAGCGCGATTATACGTTTTGTTGTTGCCATTTTCACTCCATTTCATCTATTTATTAAATGCTGTGTAGCAATGTTAGTACGCCATTTGCATAACTCGCCAACAACTACGTATGTATTACTAACAAACTAACTCACAAACTACTGACTGATTGTTATTTATCTGCATCTGTTTAAGATTTATTTATTATTATATATTGGTGGAAGTTACTTCCTCTTCTTGAAATTATTTATTAGAAACACTTTGCGGAGCGAACATAGCACTCTGATTGGAACTAATAAGGACACGTGGATTTGTCTTCCATACTTTACCAGTAAATAAGCAAACAAATGACTAACAGTTATGATAAAGTAGATTTCCCTTCTTTGAAACAAGGGTTGCCTATATTTTGAATCATTTATTAGGGTTGTATATCAAATATAAAGAATGTTTTATTTGTAAATAAGTTCCAAATCAATAAACATAAACGTTGTACTGCATTCAAATATGTCCACCTTCCTTCAACTTGGTGACAAGAGTATCAACATCGGGCAAAACAACACCTGCTTGACGCACTGGAGGGTCCTCAACGCTCACCACTTTGATGCGTGGTGATACATCAACGCCCAACTCCTTGGGAGTCATCTTTGTAATTGGCTTCTTCTTGGCTTTCTATGGGAATTGAACAGAATAATCAACAAATTTATCAATATTTAGGAAAATATGTTCACTTACCATAATATTTGGCAAGGTTGCATACCGTGGTTCATTTAAACGCAAATCAGCGCTGATCACTGCTGGAATTTTGCACTTTATTGTTTCCATTCCACCGTCAACTTCTCGTTTCACAGTTAACTCCTTATCGCCTTTCTCAATCTGAAATGTTACTGTTTGTTTAACAAGTTATATAACCAATATTTAAAACAAATTGTACCAACAACTAACCTGAGAAGCAAATGTAGCTTGTGGCCAATCCAGCATAGCAGCCGTCATTTGTGCAGTCTGATTGGAGTCATCGTCAATGGCCTGTTTGCCAACGATGACCAAGTCAATCTTTTCCTTCTTAGCAATTTCAGCTAAGATTTTCGACACGTGAATCGGCTGTAAGGTTTCGTAATCTTTGCCACTCACATCTACATGAATGCCCTTATCTACACCCATCGCCAGAGCAGTTCTTAAAACTTCCTGGCTCTGTGTTGGCCCGCATGACACAGCAATGATTTCAGAAGCTATTTTCTTCTCCTTCATCCGTACAGCTTCTTCCACTGCGATCTCATCAAAAGGGTTCATAGAGTGTTTGACTCCATCTGTGACCACTCCTGTTTTATCGGGTTTCACGCGAATCTGCAACATTTTCATTGATTTGTCTTGGCGAACATCAGCAACAGGTAGATTATAATAATAGTTGAAGGTTATATGTACTTGGAATGAGAATAGTATTACTAAAGTATATATGAATAAATAAAGTACCTACCTTAACGGCATAGTCGATTACTCTTTTCACTCCAACGAGGACACGTGCCATTTTCTAGTTACTTTTAGTAAGGATGCAGTGATGAAGCCCCTGAATTACTGGTAGATAAATGTTATGTAAATTTCAAGCAGGAATGTAATGTTATGCACTGATTAAAAACTGAACTCTGGACTTTGGAGTATCAAGTGATGAAGACTGAAACTTATAGAAGACTAGGTTTATTATAGGCAATTCTCTTTACACTACTTGTGCTGTCATCACTTACTGATCGATAAAACAAAAACAAAGAACGTTAAACTGTTTAATTCTAGATGTCAGGATATAAATATTTTAAATTTTTAATTAAATAATTTGTATTCTTTTAAAACTATGTTGCATACTTTCGCATACAGTAAAATTATTATTTTATTAAGTAATATATAGATTTTTAAACAAAGATTAGTACAAGCGCCCTCCCAGGGGCTCAATGAGAACTAAAATTAAAAAGTTGCAATGTACCATCCGCACTCGTATGTAGTCTGTGATGTAGTCTGTAAATCAGTGTAGAGTGCAAGTGTCGTGCTCGTCAGTTAGCTGTTCCACTGAAATTTCAATATACCTGTTATCTGCTCAAGGTAGGATCACAATAAGTCATTAGCCAGACGGGCATTTTAATGCGCTATTTACTTCTTATTGTTTTGACTTAATAATAAGCCAAATAGCAATGAATTACAAACATAACCCTCGATTCCGTGTGATTTTTGCCCCGGCAATGGCACGTATTTAATCAATAATCTAGTCTGCTGATAATCATGCTAACCAGACAGTGGCAATGCCAAGGGGGTGTGCTCAGTACTGGATTCTTATCAATGATAAGTCTCTGAAAGTCCTAAGTTTTTACTGCACAAAGAACTTTCATTCTATTCAAACGATTTTCCATGTTATACCATTAATATTTTAATTTAATTGTTATTTACTATATGTTTAATGGCACATTGTGTGTATATAAATGAATGGCGGCCTGAATTGTGATGGTTAATAAATAAATCACAATGAATGTACATAACAGATGCTTCTGGAAAATTCCAATAAGTAAGAAGATGGACTCTTTCTCGAATGACTCATTGCCTGAAAGTCTAACCGAAAGTTTCGGGATTACACAACAATTGCAATGTACGAGAAGGTATTACTTTTATTTTTTCTCGAACAAAAATCGAGTGGTGAGACATCCTTATGAAATCAAGTGGATCCAAGGACGTCGCATTGAATTTTGGTAATTTATTATTGTT
This sequence comes from Aleochara bilineata, assembly GCA_003054995.1. Classification (NCBI taxonomy): domain Eukaryota; kingdom Metazoa; phylum Arthropoda; class Insecta; order Coleoptera; family Staphylinidae; genus Aleochara; species Aleochara bilineata. Next base: position 8,678 of record NBZA01006096.1, on the reverse strand, counting down.
TGTTAAAAAATTACAGTTTTCTGTTGAACTTTCCAGAATTTATCATTGATAATGAAATGAGTATTCTTATAATATTCGCCTTCCGTTCTGGCTGTTGGCCAGAGATTCAAAGTTTGACGCATTCAACTTACATCCAACTAACAGTTGCCCAACATTGCCCAAGCTTTATGGGACATTGAAACAAAGAAAAAAAAGAATAGTGATAAGCGACGTCGATTGCAAAAGTGTTTACGGAATGGCAATTGTTTAGTGTCACGTTCAAGGTAGTTTTAATTTGCAACGCCGCCATACACTGATTATTATTTATACATTTATATTCGTTCGTATTACGCAAGTAGCATGCAGGTTTCGGACGGTAACAAACAGTAAACAAATGAAAGTTTCCGCCATGATGGATGCGAATTATGACAAGTAGATAAAGACCTCTCATTGGTTATAAAGATTGCAGGAGTAGAGTACACATGTATTATATTATATAATACAATAATCGCGTATAATAATGACATTTGGTAGATTTACAGACGAATATTATTCACTTCCCAGCGAGGCTGTTGACATCCGCAACGTGTGGTTGGTCGAATGATAAACAAGCAAAAATACATTATCTACTCGCAAGCGACTGGTCACATCTTACGTGTAACCGAGTCAAGGCACAAGGCACAAAATTGTTTTTCAAGTTGAAGGAAAGCATCGCGTTTGATTTAATGACAAACAACAATCATCAGCAAGTACCAAGCTTGGGTTCGGTGCCAAGAGCCACACATTGGACATGTTCTACGTGCTAAAAGTCAGGAAAATGTAGGCTACTTGGCTTGTATTCAGAAATTATTCACTGCCAACAAAAATTCTAGTACAATCAGACTACTTTTTGTCTATTGCTATTGAGTCATGGGTTAGGTGTTGGTTGGGTTGCCTATAGTTTCATCCTCATAAAATATTTTCTGTTTATGTTTTGTGTTATTATTATGTAAAGCCACATAATACGTTAGTTGGTTTTTATGTTAACTAAAATATTTACTTATCAGTAGTCACCTAATACTTAATTATTGAAGATTATTTAGGAAATAAAGCAATAAAAGTACTTTGACCTAAAACGTAAAAAATAGGGAACTTTCCAGAGATTTAATTAAAAAAAAACATTTCACGGAAGTCGCAGACGAGTGGCACGTGTAAATGCGCACCAATCGTCTGATTTCGTTTCGAACACGCCGCCGTTCTCAACCAATCGCGACCCATCTTGGTTTCTGTGCGTTTCGTTATACGACTTTGTTTATTATTGAAAGCGTCTCGTGCAGATAAAGTAATAATAATACTGCGCGTTTGTGCCTTGCACCTCGTAGAACTGCAGATGAGGCTTATGAACCCGCCGCCTGACTGCGTCGTTCGCTCACGAAATGCGTAATTCTGGCAAATTATCATGAGTTACTTGACTCAATGCGATATTGTTGATACATGAACATCATTTTACTTGTTTATTATCAATTGCATGCACGTAACCACTCTTATCATCATGGTAAATTATTGCCTGATGACATTTACAATTTTTGTATAAGAACAGCATAATATTGGCAATATTTGTGATTAATATAACGTTAAACAAATGCTTATTAATTATTAATCATTTTAAATAACCAATAATTAAGATAAACCCAAATATGCAACTCATTTCAGAATGGAATGATAACTTATATAATAATATTTGTTCAACAAATCAAATGACAAATATATTTATGAACACTCTACTTAATACTTACAAAATTAACGAAAACAAAAACAAATTAAGAATTTATGGATTATGTACATACATATGTACTTGTTTTTGCTTTTTGTAGGAACGTGCATGCATCGTGTATGAATTGCAACGACGTAATTATTGCAATCAAAACAAAACAAACTGACAATCAAGCTAAAGTTACGCTTACATGTTTGGCATATGAACAAAGCATTCAGAATATTGTTTGCATTATGCGTTTGTCTGATAGATTCATATAAATGTACATATGTAGATATGTACATATATTATATGCAATCGATTTTTATTACGTCAGTAAATACATTAGCGTAACTTAACTTAATTTGATTTGATTTTATGACAGTTTATTACCAGTTTATATATAAATTGAAATGTAAAATTTCGTTTCAAACTGCAATTTCCCCTTCTTGGCGACTATCGTACGATCCATGTCGTGATTCACCAAAGAACGAATCGTATCAATGAATGGTGTGATTAAACGCACTCGCGGTAATAATCAGTTCAAAGTGCCAATGCACTTATTTGTTCATTTGTTGACTGGTTTCTAATGGCAATTAATGCGTATCAGCTTGAATTTAAACACCTTCCTATATCGTCGTATGTGAAGCGGGTGTAATAACAAAACGCAACGCATTGCTGCGAATGTACCTACGTTGTGCGCTGTTTATAAATTCTCGCGATGAGCGAAAGTAACTCCAGTCAATGTCTAGTACTCGTCGTGTGCGTATTGAATTGCTAGCTGAATTGCAACAATAAACAAACTAATCGCCTTCAGTTCATTGTGAATCAACTTATAGGATACATAACCTTTAATTTAGATCCGATTGTGTGATTGGTTAAACAAAAGTAAGTGAGTGACTGTTATAATAGACAAGTTTTTGTGCTAAATTTACCTAATTTAAAACTCAGATGAAAGGTTAATGTTTGTGTAATATTTTGACAATGAATATTAAAACTTATTAACGTCAGAGTCAGAACATGAGTATTTTTTGTTATTTTGTTTGAATGAGGTTGAATCCTCCATGAGCGGTTGAAGAAACTTCTATATGAATATTATACATTTTTTTTACATCTTCGAGGATTTCGTTTCAGGTCAAGGGGTTGCTGGGCTGAGCTCTAATGATGATTGTATGCTGCGTACACCGTGACACATTCAACTGATCTACTCACCTCATCATTCATTCTCCACATCTCTCCAAGATGTCTATGAATTATATCGGGCGCGTGCTGAACAACTTCAAGGAGTTCTACAATGAGATCAACGGCGCGACGCTGACGGGCGCCATCGATGTCGTCGTCGTCGAGCAGCCGGACGGCACCTTCAACTGCTCACCGTTCCATGTGCGTTTCGGCAAGATTGGCGTGCTGCGAAGTAGGGAGAAAGTGGTACGTTGACCTGCACTGATCTCTGTGCGTGCGCTCATTTCATGGTGTTCTCACAATAATTGATGATACAGGTCGATATTGAGATCAATGGAGAGCCTTTGGATCTGCACATGAAGCTGGGGGAAAGCGGCGAAGCCTTTTTCGTCGAGGAGGTCGAGGACGCCGATGATCAGGATATACCAGAGCATCTCGCCACTTCGCCAATACCAGTTTCTCACTTCGAGGAGCTGTATAATTCGCAGGTATGCTATCAATAGATGAACTTTGGCATATTCTAGAACGAATATTTTCAGGGTCGAAGGCGAAATAGTTTTGATTTGGGAGATAAGAAACCGTCGCAGGGCATCATTGATATCGATATCGAAAATCAGGTGAACGATTACTCGAAGCGACGATATACCACTGATAACAATGATACCGAGAGTAAACGTGGCCGCGAATTCATCAAGCGTCAGATCGGCCTTGGTAATCTGGAATGGGCCGAGACGTCTGTGGAGGACTTGACATTATCTCTGCAATCAAATGCTAAAAGTCTCATGGATGAGTCACCGAAAGATGACGTTTCAGAAACCATATTCGTGATGGATAACATAGACGACGAAAATAAGTCCATAGCCTCAACGCCGAAAGATGAAAGTCCGGTAACAGCTACACCTGTGGCCACCCCACTGAAACAAGAAGAGCTTCTTAGTGAGGCTAAGAGTAGTAAGAAGAAGCGTAGGAAGAAGAGCGGCATGAAGCGGAAGAACTCTCAGAGGAAGGTGTCCGCTATTGAGCAGCCTAACCTAGATTCCCCTGAGACGGAATCGGTTAGTGATGTCAAGGGAAGTGATTCTAACCAATCCCTGGAAGGCACGCCCTCCGAAGCGGAGGTAAAGGAAACCGTTCTGGAGGAAAGTGCATCTGTGCCAGCGTCAGCACCGACCAGAAAAGTTCCAAGGGACCCGGACTTTCACTTCTTTAGTGACACCGAGTTGACGAACAACCAGGTCGACTCACGTCCGAATACGCCGGTGCATATAGAGCTGGTGCAGTCTGATACCGAGTTCGAGGTGCAGAAAAGCAAGGAGGACGGCAAGCAGCCGGATATAGTGTCGGGTCAGAGTTGGGCATGGGGCGAGTTCCCCAAGTCGGACGACGATGAGAAGACAAAAGAGGAGCGGGCGTCTATGCTTAGTCATGTCTTCTCGTTCATGAAGGCCAACAAACATCGGCGGAGGAACAGCAATACAGATGGTGTTTATCTAGCTGATATTAGCTCGGGCGCCATTGACCCGGAGATAGCCTCATTGTATTTTACCACGGCTGCCACTTCTCAAAACGCTGCAGGTAACTTATTGTCTCTGCACCTAATGTTGTTTGTGTTGTATTAATGCTTGTTGCGCGAGGAGGTGACTGTGTGAATGTTGCACGTGCGTGTTTGGTGAGTGTTCTGTAATATCGATGTTACGTGTATTTACCATTCAGATGCAGAGATGGATTGTGAATCAGGAAATGGTCCGTCACTGACTCAAAGTCCCAACAGCGCGGAAGGATCCAAGTCCATCGATTCTGATTTTGACGAACAAAGTAAAGTGTAAGTTGTATCATGTCCGCTACTGAGGAAGGACAAGTAATAATTTGTGAGGTTACTGTTGCAGTGCTCAGTCATACATGAATGATATCTCTATTTCGCTGTGTGGATGGAACCCTGAGCCCACTGAAGACGCTTTTATTCGGCAAGTCGTTGCGTTCAGTGACTTGTGCAACAATCCATCACTCCTCGAATCTGAGAACTTGGTCGTGCGCATTAAGAACAAGTATTACACCTGGAAGGTTGCCGCTCCGATTATTTCTAGTCTCCTCATATACCAAAGACCTCTGCCTCAAGTATGGCTGACGTGTGCGCTAAATGCTTGCTTAAATTACATTTATGTTTGTGATGTTTGTTGTTTAGTCAACTGTTGATCAATTGATTGGCATACACATGTCGACAGTGACAAGATCCATTAAGGAAGAACAAAAGACCGAGCAGCGCTCGTATTGGTGGAATTGGCGGCGCGGCCGGAATTCTCGCGAGACGACACCCGCAGCTGAAACGCCAGCGATTAAGATGGAAACATCCTTGGCTAAGGAAGCCAAAACCACCGAAACGGCCAACATTGAAACCATGACCACGGCCAGTTTGGAGAACGAAGATCTGGAGAGAGATTCCGGATGCGAGGAAAAATCGCCGGATTCGCCAACGTCTAATAAGCCATCAACTGGAGAAAAGTGTCGCAAGACTTTGCGGCTTAGTTCTGATCAAATTGTGAGATATTAAAATTACTCAAACATTGTGGTTATGTTTTTAATTAATTAATTATTAGGCACGCTTGAGACTGCGTCCAGGAATGAACGAAATGGAATTTAGTGTGACTACAGCCTATCAGGGCACATCCCGTTGCAAATGTCATATTTATCGCTGGAAGTGGGATGACAAAATTGTCATTTCGGATATTGATGGCACCATTACAAAGTACATTGCGATATTGGTTTTCTTATAAAGTTATAATTAAATAATTGTTTTTGTGCAGGTCTGATGTATTGGGCCATATCCTTCCGATTGTTGGCGCTGATTGGGCACAGACTGGCGTTGCTCATTTGTTTAACAAAATCAAAGATAACGGTTACAAGCTATTGTATTTGAGTGCACGCGCCATTGGCCAAGCGCGAACAACGCGTGAGTATCTGAAGTCGATCAAGCAAGGCGATATGAGTATGCCTGATGGCCCGGTGTTGCTCAATCCGACATCGCTGATCAGCGCGTTTCATCGCGAAGTCATTGAGAAGAAACCCGAACAATTCAAGATCTCTTGTATGAGTGATATCAAAGCTCTCTTCCCGCCCGATTCTGATCCGTTTTACGCTGGTTATGGCAACCGGATCAATGTAAGTGATTGATAATATTGTTTGAATTATAGTTTTACTAATTGATTAATTAACCATAGGATGTTTGGGCGTATACAGCTGTGGGTATTCCAATCGTACGCATTTTTACGATTAACTCCAAGGGAGAGTTGAAACACGAACTGACACAAACTTTCCAGTCAAGGTATGTAACTTTTTTTTTTATTGTTTTGTAAAAATTGCGGTAGGGAGTTAATGGCTAAGTGTATATGAGTGTAAGTGTACGTCATAGTGCATAAAAATACTGCACGTTCCGTAGGTGTGCTGGTTTTTTGTTTTGTTGTGGAAATTATGCTCCAAGCGTCGAGAAAGATCTTCCCATTATTAAGTTATGTTTAATTTTTACAGTTATTCTGGCCAGTCGCTGGTTGTCAATGACGTTTTCCCACCAATTATTAGCAAAATTTATTCAAAAGATATTGATGATGATGATGTCGCTTCTGACTCATCTTGCGATTAAGCCATTCGGCACTTTAATTGATATTTTGACAAATTAGTGAGCCATACTCAGAGCTAAACTATGAGTCAGTTATAAGCTGTGATTTAAAAACTATATTTTTTAATTTAATTACTCAATTAGGTAAATTTAAGTTCTACGCGAAAGGAACATTTGAACGATACCTAAACATAATCTGCATGACATTGCTTGCAATGATTTGACAAAATAATACGAATTTTTATATTTTAAAAGTATTGTATTTTAAACAGTATGTATTATATGTACATAACAGCACGAATGTAGAGAGAATGGGGTCTACCCGCCCAATTTTTTTATTGTCTGAATAGATAGAAGACGCCGTGACAACCCTGGTTTAAGTTATCATTTTTTATACAGATCCATAACTTGCGAGATATAGCGAAAATAGAGGCCGAACAGTCTACGTCATTTCTAAGCATGTGTCGTGTAGGTGTGAATTCGCGCGCTTTGGGATCGGCTCTTGTTGATGCGGTCCGACGGCTGTCGCAAACTTCGTTACCATCTCTCCAAATTCTAACCAATTAGCGCATATAAAACTGTGTCACGTGGTTTTACGTATGACGTATGCAAAGTGGCCTAAATTTGAACGTTAATTGTTAATATCTCAGCGAAATTAACACTAACAGAGAAATGAAAGGTATCAACATGCTCAGAATTCATTGCTCTTTAACGTACAATGGCTGAAATTGCAAAGTTTGATAGGGCGGGTAGACCCCATTTAACAAAATGCATGTGCATGCTGCTTAACCTTACTAACGCTAACCACTTATTATTAGAAGTATGTAACAAGCCTCTGATAACAAGTTTCATTTGTTTGATATTTGTTTCTGAGAAGTTTGTTAATAACAATTTGCATACAAATGTTCCTTTTTGGTAACGTGACTGAAACAAAAGTTTAAAACAAATATGAAAAATTATAAATTAATATTGAAAAAATACATATTCATCTTCGATGAACTGCAAATATCAACGACAACGCAAGCACTTCAAAGCTCTCAAAACTTTGGTAAGCGTTGGGTACCAATATAGTTATTAATTTTTCAATTTAATTAAATATTATGTAATATGTTTGATCGATCATTAACATCATATTTATTCTTACAGCTATGCCAACATGACTGGAATCGTCGATCAATTGTTTCCTCATGTTCGTGACGCCGCGAACGACTACTCATCCTTCGTGTATTGGCGTGCACCTGTAATGCAAGTCGACGATCTGCCACCTGTGTAAAGGCAGCCTTCGATGTTCACGCTTGCTTAATTTCATTTGATCTGCTTGCACGAACTTTCTAGAAAATCAGTCAATACACAAAAGGCTACTTATGCACTCGAGCAAATGGCAAAATTAGCAGTAGTATTGCATTTGAATAATGATGGAAAAAAATATTCCGCAAAATTTCGTAATATATTGATATAATAATAGCTTGTCGCGCGTATTTACACACTGCATTTGCCGCTTATGTGCATTCAAAATGCTGCGCAATGGTTACATTAAATTAATGTAGGGAAATTTATACCTAGGCAAAAAAACCTATTTTGATAGATTTAGTTTATTTCAAGTTTTAGTTAAACTTTTAAATGTTACCCTTAAGGAGTTGTGAATTGGGAGAGCTGAATTTAGGTTTGAAAGGCTGTTGTATTTGTGATACAAGGGTAAGACAAATTACCAATGGATGATTATTCCAAAATATCATTTATCTTATATTAGTTTATGCTGTGTTTATTATAAAGAAATTATTTATGTGATATAAAATTAAATAGTATCTTATCTGTTTTTTTTATTACGCATAACTTGCTCCTCAATGCGTTGTAAGTATTTATTTTATAAAAAGTATATATTACTAAAGGTCTATATAGATATTAATCATAATATGTACGTTCATTTTGCAACACAATATACAACATCGAGGTCTTTCCAGGGCAGGAAGAAGAGTGATACAATGCATCTACGCTGCTACCAAGAGGAAGAGTGCTTCCCTCGAATAGGTTTCCAGAAAGTAAGTCTTAGAATTAGGTATTCGTTTGTGTTTATCCAGGTATCTTTAGGGATTCGTCCTAGAGGTACTCGCTCGCATTCGGCGGTTGTTGAGCCGCGAAACAATGTCCAAGTCCCAATCATAAACAACGGATGTG
>NBZA01006080.1:0-39735 GCA_003054995.1 Aleochara bilineata | reverse complement strand
AATGTTTCGAATGATAGTTTCAAAAATATTTGAAAAAAACGAAGCAAATTTAGGTGGTCCTATTATTTTTCACACCAGTGTATGTATGTCATATCCTGGGAGGAAAATCAGGAATTTTCTCTGGAAAATTGCGAATTTCACTCATTTGTTGGCAATAGATACAAAATTCGTGTACATTGTTGTGAACGAATTGGTTTTGTGTCGCGATGTGATGCGATGCGATGCGAATCGAATGCTTGTTTTCATTTATTATGTTGTTTCCTGGAATTTTCTAAAGCGCGTCTTGCCGCCCGCCATGGCATTGCATTGCCTTGTCGCAGGATTTAATACGCCACAACTTGTTTATTGTTTGCGTCGAAATGCCCTTCGATGCAATGCAATGCAACCAACCCAGCATTCGTCTTCCATTCTTTCTTTCTCTCGTCTCTGAAGCAAAAAGAAATAATAAAAAAAGTTGCATGCATATTGTGTTGTCGGATACGTGTGTGGTGTGGTGCAGTACCTACTTACTTAAACTTAATCTTAAACTAGTGGGTACTGCAAAACAAAAGCGAAATGCAATGCAATGAAATGCAATATCGCGTAAATAAGAATGGCCAAGACGCGAATGAAAAGTGCAGAGAAGAAGTGTAGTGAAGAGAGGAACAGACCGTTGTGCGCGACCTAAAAAAGCGCACATGCAGACGAAGAACAACGCGACGCGACGCGAAACGATGGATGGATTGGATGGTGTAGTGCATTACCAATATGCATGCATGTATACCACACGGCAGACCAGACCAGACCAAGGCACACAAAAAGTTGTGTGGAATGTGCAATTACACGCCAGTTTATTTCCTTTTTCTTCTCATTCGATTTCTTTTGTCATTTTTGCGTCGTTTCGCCGACCTAGCTAACAATGGCGCAATGTCGGATGGTAGACATCCATCGAGGAAGCCCTTTTAATGCACAATCTAAGTTAAATAAACCTCAAATTCACACGCATTAATGACACTGAGTAGAAGTAGACAGGACTAGGATCGGCTCTTTCTGGTTTAGTTGGCTAACCTCTGGTCTTGTATTGAACGGAAAAGTACGCACATGTGCGCAAGAATATGGGGCTCGTGTAGACTAATGAGGACGCGTGCTAGTTTAGCTTTTTAGAAATGATGTACGCATGGCATCACGTTGCTGTGGCTTTTGTGTCAAGAAGTGCACAATTGTGCATGGCGAGCGACAAGTACGCCAAGAGGGATGATGTCGTCCTTGTTGAGGACAAAGTGGTTGTTGGTTGTTGCGGCGTTGAATGGTGTGAAATTCGAGCATGTCATCTTCCGTTCTGTTCAGTTCGGTAATTTGATCTATCTATTTGCTGTGATAATTTAGAGAGGCAGCTAGCAGTTCAGCTTCAGGTACAACTTCCTCTGAGTCCAGCGCTAGCGCAAGGTGTTGGTTGGGGATGTGGTTACGTGTGTTAGAATGTACGCCGGATGGTCTAAGTGCAGGTTGACATGGATATCATAGATATTACCGTAACCCTCATAGGTGGTGGATAGTTTTTCTCTTTGATGAGGGGTCCTATCCAAGGGCGGATATAGTCTTGTATCTAAGTCGTCGGTTACCAATGATGGAGGAAATACTTTCGGAGATTGAGTTTTCCGGAAATCATCAAAGTATACTAGTCTATCTGGATTCGACGACCGGGACGTGGTTATTAGCCGTGGTGTATATCCTATCCAGGTATAAAATGGATAGGGCGATGCGATGCTGCTGGATGCAGAGTGCAGTTGTCCAGCATCCACGAAGGATGAGTGCATCGCATCTGTATTTCAGTAGGAAATGCGCTTGATGTAATAAAATTTACCTCGAAACAGTATGGGATAATATAGCAATCCATATCCAAGTTGGAGTGTCTGGGGCGTCGTTGCCCGGGCGACTACCGCTGCTCTTGCTTGCTGCTGCAGTTCATGGATGGATGCAGGCAGGCGGTGGGGAAGGGAGACTGTTCTCATCCGCAGACGTCACGTGACGCATGCTGCAGCAGTTCTTCTGCATCCACCCGCGTCCCGCGCTTCGCATCCACCCCCACGAGTCCTTCCGATGCTACTATGCTATGCTACTATACCCGTGACCGCTTTCGAGGTCCGCGCTGCTGCCTCCGCCGCCGCTGCCGTCACAACGCAACGCTACGCAAGCAGCAGCAGCGGCAGTGATGGCAACGAACGGAGCAAACGTCGACCCCGGGTAGTTCAATACGAGTCATTGCCATCGTCCCGGTTTGGGGTCGCTTCCCGATTTTCCTCTGCACGTTGCTGCCGCATTGCCGCTCCTGCCGTAATTTCCAGGGCGTACATTTTCATGTTTTCTTGCCTCATCGCCCTGGTAAACGTTATTTAGGTGAATACTAATATTAGGCCAAGACCCAAAACTTCTAACATAGTCGTGGTCTTCTCTGGTCTGGTCTTCAATTCATTGTCCTTTCTTCTGAGTTATTTGGAAAGATCTTTTTGTAATTTTCAACGCGGTTGTGGGTGACTTAGCTCCCAACAACCCCGAGGATTAAGGGACGTTTCTTTCTGGCAATGAGAATATTATTAGGGTGTAGGAGTTGAGCCGAATTGAGAATTGAGGCGAAGACAAGGACTAGGACTTTTCCTTGTGGCACAAATTCGAGCAAAGATGAGTTGAGTTCGGTTCAGTTCAGTTCAGTGTGACGCACCCTGCCGCCGTTGCCGCCACCGGCGGGCGTAGTATTGTAGTACTCGTAGATAGCATGCCGTTGCTACGCACGCTGCTGCCAGCTTCAGCCTGCTGTGTGGTGCCCGGCATAAGGACAACGACCTCTCCAGAAATGCGTCGACCCGACCGGGTTGTGTAAGCGGAGCAGCCGCCTGCTGCCTGCCGCTCCTGCTGCTATTGCCGCAGCGTAAGAGGGTGCAACGCACACAGCCATCGACCCTTCAACCTAGAAAGGAGTTTGCTGCCGCTGCGGCTGCGGTTCGGCGTGTTGTTGCCCTTGTCGTGTATACATGCTGCCGCGGCCGAATGCGGAAAAGCCCAGAGAAAATCGTTACATGTGCGACTCGAGTTTGCCATTCTCGCGGCCGACTAACCAAAAAACACGCACACGTTCTATTATTTGTTCTATTATATTGCGTTATGTTCGTATTCGTGTCGAGTGCTGAAGAAAAGGTTTTAATCCTTTGCGTGGCGAAACAGCGAACGACAATAACAACACCCCTCAAGATGGCTGCACTTGTAGGCGCATTGCGTTCCACTCGGTCGCGTTTCTTTGCTGCATAGCTGAAGAATTTTTATATTTACGTTTTGCTCGTATTACAATTGACGTACGGACGTACTACATACATATGTACGAGCACTGACCCTGGATACTCAGGACGAACAGAAGACGAGACTTTAGTAAAAGTTTGCAAATGCACTTGAACTACTCGCATCTAAAGTCCGCAAGTGCAAGCGAACTCATGCGCGTGCGTCACATACGAATGACTTAAGTAATTGTTTATACAATTTAATCGCCGGATGAATCGTTTATGAATAAATGTGCATCGCATTCGTTCGTTTGTCGTTGATATCACATTGCATCGCAACGCATCGCATCGCATCGTAGCGGATTAGAACTATGACAACAGTTTAATACCTTGTGAATGCTAATGTTAATACAACTCGGCGCAATTGCATGCAATAATATAGAGATGGTACACACTAATTGTGTGTTGCCGGAAATTATTAGGAACTGAAACCTTTGCCTTATTAATTGAATTGCCCATTTTATTCACGCTCTTATTGCAAAGTGTATCCGCTGGATACATATGTATATATATAATTGACAATTAGCAATCAATTCAATGCAATTACTTCGCTTGGCTTGACTTGACGTGACTTGGCTTGACTTGGCTTTGATTAAGTTTTGTGTCTTTGATTTCCGTTTACTTCACTCACCTCTTCGTGGTGGCGTTGTATTCTATTAATTCTAGTTTATAGAGGAGAGATGCGTGTTGTGATAGCAGATAATTCACTATAATTATCTCGTGTTGGTCGTTACTAGAGTATATTGTTACAATAGTGTTTAGTATAATACAGGGATGGCCAACTCGAGGCCCTCCGTAGGTCTCCTGAAGGAAAGTCAAACTATAAAGTCGAATATCTTGCGTTCTATTGCGAATGTTTGAACCGTAAAAGATAGGACTTTCACCTAAAGCTCATTGGATTCCGAATTAAATTTTACACAAAATAAGTGGTTAAACTGTCCTAATTTTAAGCTAAGTTATCGAAGTTTGAAAATTTTGTAGTTTTTATATAAAAATAAATCAACATTTATGGTTGGCTACCATTGGTATAATACTATAATACAAAGTGTGCGCAACTCGCGTCCGGAATTAAACGTTTCGTTTCGTAACGGTATTAAGCATGTATAAGTAAATCAATGCCAGTAAGCCTTGATAGTGAGTGAGAAGTGTACTCATGTAATTCATGATTATGTTATATTTTATTATATTTCTTGTATAAATATATATCCCAATGACTATGTCCTATGTCAATATATTATATCATTCATTATAGGGCAGTAGCATTTTTGCAGAAATTCTGCAGTTTTGTAAAATCTAACTAAAATGTCTCTGACTGTGTAGAATAAACTGTGCTTGGACTATATAGTATACCTAGGTAGGTGCGATACTCTACTACTCCACATGCAATAATTGGTTGGTTTCGGGCGATAAAGGTGAATTATTGTACGATGATTGCGCACGCACTCATTGCCTAGATTTATATTATTTTATATTGTAGTAAGTATGTACATATAGTATAGTATCGCGTGGAATATATCTATACCAGGGTGGTACGTGCTTGCGCTTGCGCTTGTGCGTGTGCGTTCGTTAGTCAAGTCAGACAGGATTTATTGATCCATCCTCAGCCGGCGCTGAGCTATTATATTTTATTTTGTTTTCTATTTGATTGAATAGGAGGAAGAATTAATCTATATTTATTTATTTATGCACTTGTGTGTGTGTCTCTGTGGTGTAATCACATCACAGCACATCGCTGATATGTATGTTGAAAGTGGCAAGAGACTACTTCTTTGCCTCTGCCTCTGCGTGTTTGGATGCTATTTTTGAAGAGTGTGTACTACTTAGTTAATTTAGAAGAAAAAACAAAACAGAACACAACATAACAGAAAGAAGGAAAGGAGGAGAGAAAGAATAAGCAAACGAACGAGCGACGAACGCAGTGAGGTCCACCTTTACGATGATGACACGAATATTTGGGCAGCGAGGCGACACTCTTGCGCGTTTGTCGCGCTTCCGGGCGCTATTTTCATCGTCATCAGCGTCCTCCGGCCGTTCGCCTAGCTGTGCTAAGCCGAGCCTAGGCGTTTAATAAATACATTGCATTTATCTCGTCGCTACTGCAATGTGCGATGCGATGCGATGCGATGCGAGTGTTTGTTGGATGCATCCCAACTATTTAGTCAGTCAGTCACTCACTCACTAGTAAGTCTCTTCAGTCGAGGATTACAATGCAACAATTGCATGTAACGTTAAATGCTGCATGGAAATATAAATTAAGCCAAGAATTATAAGTTGTACTCATTGCGCGCCATTGATACAATGAAAACAATTGAAACATGCATAGTGTATGTGCAACGAATACATGCATTGATGATAATTCATTTACTAGATGAGTTTGTTCATCGTCGTCAACGTCGTTGTTGGTCGCTTGTTCATTGATTCGTTGTCGGTTTACCAACGAACGAACGACCGAACGTACGGCTTGTTATTGATTCATGGGAGTCGTCGGCATGGCATGGCATCACATCCGCTTCCTATCCGATTCTACGTAGTACTCACTGTACTATACTATACTATAGTTTACTTTACTACGGCAAAATTGCATTATTTTATGTATGCAACTCGACTACTACCCACCTACCTTCCTTCCTTCCTTGCTTGCCAATAATTCTCGTAAGTAAATGCCAAGCAGTTGATAAATTCCGCGTGACTAATTAAATAACGATCAGTCTATCATTTTTCTGAGACTTTGCCAATATCTGTACCTGTATCACTTGTACAGAAAGTGATTAAGAACTTGACTTGTCGCGGCGTGTCGTGTGTTGTCCTTTTGAGTACATATATGTATGTAGAGTGTGTGTGTCACCTAAAGTAAAGTTGATAAAAACGCAGGACGCCGTCGTCGTCGGTGTCGTCGTCTAGGTCTATTATTACATGAGGTGGCATTTACCCGCGATGCGCGCGGATATTTCTAGACGCTCATCGGCAGCTTTTTATTTGCTTGTTAAGTTGCTCACTTACTGCACTGCAAGGAGCAGAGCGCAAGCGCAGGACAACGCGACCTGCTGTCAGTTGGTCGGTCGCGCCTCATTTGCGCTTGCTTAAGTTAAGTCACTTCTCTTCTCTTCTCTGCTCCTTTGTAACTTCATTACAGTATTTCTGTAGTAGTTTCCAAATAGTTTTGGAACTGTGGTTAATTTTATGATAGAGATATGCCTTGTTTGTACACGTCCATCGGTGGGACTGCGCGTCCCATCTGAATATCTGTATGTATTTGTATCTATCTGTGTTTGCCTGGAGCACCGCCAGCTCGTTGACATTTTCCACCGCGATGCAATGCAGACAGCGCCAGTGCATTCCTTGATTTTCTGCTTGCATTTGTTACATTTACACTGTATATTATACTCTGGCTACTAATGTCTTTTGTAGCCAGTTTTACTAAAGCTTTAAAAGAATTGAATTTGTAAACAGATTCTTGAAAAGTTCTTGAAGAAGGATTTGTGGTTTTTGTTGTTGGGCTGTTTGGCGGCGGCGTTTAATTAAGTCTTGAGTTTTAATAGGTTTTTAACTAACCGAAATGCTTTTGGAATGTTGTTGTATATTATGGACGAGCTTTGGCATGGGTATGGGTTGTTTGTGTTCTTGCGTTGCATTTTGCATTCCATTCATGGCAAGCACAAGACGTCTGCGTCTGCCGATTGAGAGTCTATAAAGTGACCAACACCTAGAGTACACAGAAAACGAATAACAAATCGTTAATTATTTATAGTTGTGCTTGGGTTCGGGTTCTTCTTTTCTAATCTCAACTATTGCACTCGACGTGAAGATGTCGTCGACTTGGCTTAAATATAGATATTACTATGGAGTACATACTTTCCTCTCCTGGAGTTGACTTAAGATAGTTTTAAGTTTGTCTGCGATGAGTTGACATGAGATGACTTGAGTCGAGTTGAGTTGACCTCCAGCTAGGTGGTAACATCTGTACATGAAGATGATGCACCAAGAAGATGCTAAGAATAAAATCCCTTTGCGTCTAGCTATGATATTGTACATTGACTTCACTTCGTTTGAGGTTTTAAGCCAGACTTTAAACTCTGCGCTTCGATATTTTTGAGTTGACTTCAATTAGCGCACGTAGTTAATTGGTAATTAATGAAATTTGTTCAATGTTTATGTACCTACATACATGATCCTTTCAACTCAAACCTGTCTGTTCGTCGATGGTATGAGATGAGCAGTATGTACTCTTGTATAAACCCCGACCTTACCGGCTGCTCCACAGCTTGTCTTGGCGGTGCTGTATTGTATATTTTCTTCGTGAGTAAGGTGAAGTCGCAACGCAACGCAACACGGTTCTCATGGTTATCAGGCGCTCCTTGTCTTCATCAGGTATTCTAATCTATTGTATGTCCTTTCTCATCGCATTTCTCGTTACTGGCACTGGCTGGCTGTGATCATTGAGAACCGCAGACTGAGACTCAGACTCCACTTCACCAGACTCACCGTCAGTGAGTGTGAGTACCTGACCAAGCCAAGAGCAAGAGCAAACGTAAACGCAAGCGCAAGCCCAAGGTTATTGTAATAACGTTTGCTTTCAGTCTGCTGGCTTCTCTATCATGACGCGACATTGTATGCATACTTCAATCAAACAAGATATCTGCTCTGCTCGTGGTATGCTCTGATATCACTTTATAAGTGTGTCTCGTCTCTTCTCTTTTCTCCTCGCTGGCTTGTTTCACTTGACCTGAAGGTACCTGAAGGAACTATGCATTTCTTTTAATTTCTGTGTGAATTCCCGTTTTGCTCCAGGTCATACCAAGTCAGGGTTACCTTCTATTTGTTAATATCGTGTTTGGAGCTTGAATGAAACCACCTTTGTGTGATGGTATGATGGTTGGCATCTTGAGAATGTTAAAGACCATTATGAAAAGGTCGTGTTTTTGTTGTGATATTCATTATTTGCAAATTTAGATCGGAGGAGATCTTTCTTAGTCCTCTTGCTTGCTTGCTTGCTTGCTTCTTCGTAGTGGTCGTCGCCGTCTTGCGATTGTAAATTGCAGAGAGCGAGATATAAAAAATAAGGTTGAAGGTTGCCAGCCAGCTAGCCAGCCAGCATCTTTGCTCGGCATGGCCTGGTGCTCAGATGGTGGCCACGATGGCTGCGTTCGCACGCAGTCAGCGCCCGCGCACAAGGTGAACGCAACTGACCTGGCGAACAGGTTGAAGGGCGGTTCGTTCTCTTGGCTCATTCACTTTCGCTTCTTCATCTTCAATTATCCTCCGTAATGTTTGCAAATTTACGATATTAATTGTCTGTCTTGTTTTGTTTCATTGCAGGATGCAAGATAAAGGCACTACGTGCGAAGACAAACACATACATCAAGACGCCAGTGCGCGGCGAAGAGCCCGTGTTCGTGGTGACCGGGCGCAAGGAGGACGTGGCGAAGGCGAAGCGCGAGATCCTCTCCGCCGCCGAGCACTTCTCTCAGATCCGCGCGTCACGTAAGAATAACCTGGCCGGTCTCGGGTCGGGCACCAGCACTCCTCCGGGCCCACCCGCCAACATCCCCGGCCACATCACGATCCAAGTGCGCGTACCGTACCGCGTTGTCGGGCTTGTGGTCGGGCCCAAGGGCGCCACCATCAAGCGCATCCAGCACCAGACGCATACATACATCGTCACCCCCAGCCGCGATAAGGAGCCCGTCTTTGAGGTGACCGGTTTGCCCGAGAGCGTCGACAGTGCGCGGCGCGAGATCGAGGCGCACATTGCGATGCGCACCGGCAATGGCACCTCCATCAATGGTGCCCTCAACGCCATGGGCAACCTGGAGGACGCCACCGACCTGCTCAGCAATCTCTATAAGAACGGCTTCAACTCGCTCTTCAACTACATTGAGCCGGTGGCCGACGCGTTCCCCACGATGACTTCGTCCACGGGCAGCACGGGCGCCTTCTCCAGCTCAGGCTCCTGCTCCTCCAGCTCGTCCAGCTCAGGTGGACGCGGTGATCTTGGCGCTATCTGGAGTTCAAACGAGCGCGATGAAGGGCTCGGGGATTCGCCCAGTTTCGACAGCTCCACAGCGCTCTCGAGCATCTGGTCGTATCCGAATCCTGCTGCGGCGCCGTCACGTCCGTCGCCCGCGAATAGCACCAGCCCCGCGGACTCGCTCCTCAGCTCGGCCAAGTGTCTCGTGTGCAGCGAAGCCAAGGTGACCCACGCGCTCGTGCCCTGCGGCCACAACTTCTTCTGCATGGACTGTGCCAATCGCGTCTGCGAGGGCAGCGAGGCCCAGTGCCCCTTCTGCTCGCTGCCGGCCCTCCAGGCCATTCGGATCTACTCTCCGAATCCTTAAGCTGCTGCGGCGCCTTTAAGAATGTGTGTTGGCCGGCGCCTCCACCTCCATCCAGCTGCTGGCCAGCACACCGACCGACCGATCTCGCTCATAAAATCCTCTGTAGATTAAGACATTACATACATACCTATATAGTAGCTAGACGTACGACACACACGACACTCGTAGGCACGTAGAAGCGAAGTAATTTGACTGCGAACAAAATTAGTAATTAGTAGTTTTACATGTTAATAGGTACTACTACTATTAGTACTACTTACTAACTTACTGCGCCCATTTTGCGACTTTTCCGGTTACGTGTTCATCGTGAGTTTCGGATTCGAATGTAGAATGTAAGCGAAGCCAAGTCATGCCATGCCAAACTAAACCAAAATCAAATCAATTCATGCAAATGCAAATTTAGATTCAAGTTAATTCGTTCTATAATATCAATTGCAAAAAGCAAGAAGCAATCACGTAACACATAGCCAGCATGTTCCACACAACGAAGAAACTTTATCTATTATCTGAAGAGAGAATGAGAATTCGAGAGAGAGCAAGGAGAGATAGTAATACGAGTAAGTGCGAACGAGTAAGAAGCGTTTTATATATATTATATACATATGTATCAAATATTTAATTATTTTTTGTTATTGTTTATTTATAGTTGTTCATATATAAGATATCTACTATTAATATGTATAGATTTAAACAAAACCAGTGCTGAGGCGAGCGTTGTTGCTGTTTTGCTTCTTGCTTTGATTTCGAAGGGCTAGGCTGGCTCTCTTTACATTCACGTACTTACTTACTTACTTAATAAGAAGTAATAGATTCAATTCAATTTTCGAAGACAGTAAGTAACAAGCATAAGCTAAGTATAGGCAAACATCATCATCTGTCATACATCATACATACAACCATACATCTATCAAGAGAAACTGAACGATATTTTCTTAATGTATCACAAATTTTTATATAGTATTAGTGAAGTTCATGTTATTGTAATCTTAAAACTGCAACAAAGACGAAGAAGTTTGATACGAAAACATTAACAACAACAACAAAAATACGCGACTATAAAACTACCATCTTTGCGGAATCAAATGACGGAGTAATGTAATTAACACATATATATTTTTTGTTTGTTTACATCGATTGTAATTAGAAAAATTTGATAATTTTATAATGTTTAAACGTATGGGAATTAAAAGATGACTAATTAATTATATAATCAAAGCGCCAACGCACGCGTAATTATGATATGATATGATAATGCTCTCTGTCTTGTCGCTGGTCTCCGAGACGTGTGCCGGAAAGAAGTTGCTAGGGAAATTTACACAATATGTACGATGAACGAGATGGAGGTTTCACTTATTGATTGATTGTTTTAAGAAGTATTTTAAGTTTCGTCAGTACATGAATATTTTCGTTTTGATTTTTGAATGCAAAAAATATAATTAAATTAATGAAGAGAAGAAAAGACATTATTTATAAACGCAAGTAGAAGAATGAAGGTATGGACGTGTTGATTGCTAACAATAAATAGAAGAATGATAAATAATATTGATGAAGGAATTCAGAAGAAAGGATAATGGAAACGTATATGATGATTATTAGAACTATTTATTATGCATAAGTGTTTTATCGTTATTTTTTATTATTATTATTATTTGAGATGGTGGACCGAGATGAGGAATTAGAGAATATTTACTTGGCATAGATTCATGTGCTGCACGTGAGAGGTGAACATATTAATTAATTAACTCTTAACGATTACGCAAATTACACAAATATCGTATAATATATATTTTTTTATTTTTTGCCATGTGATTTGCCACAATGAAAAGTAACCGAAGAGGAAGAAGAAATTTAAACAATTTTATGACAAAGTGGATAGAAACAGAGAGGCTGGCGAGTGCTGTAAGAAAGCACAGAATAAAAAGTAAACTAACGTAAGCGTAAACGAAACAAAAGTAATAAGAAATCGTCGCAAATGTGGAAATATTTAAAGTCTGATTCAGCAATTCTCAATATTGTTTAAGATGATAAGCGATAGAGGGAGAGATTTAACCGATAGCAAAATGAATAATATCGAGAAAGCAAGAGAGAGAAAGATCGAAGATGATTACTATATTATTCTATTCGACTAATTACTAAATGATAAGCTAAATATTAATATAATAATTGAAGTTTAATTAATATATAATTGTATAAAAAGAAGTATAACAGTTCTCTATCAACCAATCGCGAGAATGACTTAATGCGCCGCCGTAGATTAGGATAGGTGTGTTTGTATGACGTGTGAATGTTGAAGAAACAACAAATGAATTGAAAAACAAACTCTTCGAGCGATGCTGTGCTTTGCTATGGAGTATAGGCCACCAGGCTATCGTCTATGATATGTACTTAAAACCAAGAAAATAACAAGAAAGGGCAAACAAAACCACCACTGGGAGATGCATTTTTCTGGGGGTCTGGCTGTGATCTGAACTGCCACTGATCGCAATGTTTATAGACTTATATTATTAGCGTATTGCCATCACTTCTAGCCAAAAAACAACAACAAAGTAAGATGAAAACCAACAGAGAATAGAATACTAAGAAGTAACAAGAATTATTCGCCAAGTATAAGTATCTATATCCATCTTAAGTACGGGTCAGCGTGAGCAGATGTATCCAAGGTGCGCGCGCACACCTAATAAGCGACATACATATCCTTTTAATTGTTAGTTGAATCGAGGGAGAAAACTCATAATAAATAATTGTTACTATTGTTCTGTTATTATGTGTCCTTGTGATGTGTGATAAACATATATTTCTTATATAGCTTATAAGTTATTGAAGAGTATTTTAACTAACGTGGTGGTGGCAGCAGGCGATGCGAAGATGATCACTTTTCTGGGAGAAGAAAGCAACCAAGAAAAAACAATGTTTCATTTTATTTACATAAAATACAAGACGATACATGCATATATTTTTCTTACAAACTAAAGACTTCTGCAAGTTGCCGCTGCACCAACGAGTAA
This sequence comes from Aleochara bilineata, assembly GCA_003054995.1. Lineage (NCBI taxonomy): Eukaryota > Metazoa > Arthropoda > Insecta > Coleoptera > Staphylinidae > Aleochara > Aleochara bilineata. Next base: position 27,087 of record NBZA01006080.1, on the reverse strand, counting down.
TTAGATGTTAAATGTATTTCGAATGCTAATATTAATATAAATAAATAATTTATGATATAATAAAACAGAAACTAAATATATTATGATAATAATGAAGACGCGACACTTGGGTGCATTCGGCTCGGATGAAAATATGCGATCGCGAGAAGTATTATTGGTGACAAGACAGGACATGAACAACAAACAACTCTTTGCGTAGTCTTGCTTCTTATTAGACTTTAGCTTTGATGCGACCCCTTATCCCAGTTGGTGTGTGGTGATAACAAGATCGTGCTTGACATCTGACAAGAAGAAGTACGCCCTGATTGAACCCACAAGACAGAAGAAACGATCAGAATATTCACACAGATGCAAACAAATAAACTGAAACTGAATGAAATCTAATGATTAAAAAATGCAAAAAATAATATGAAGAGGTTATATATAAGTTGTTGTTTTATAGCTATTAATACCATTTATTATTATTATTATCTATTATTATTATTTTATTTTTTTACATATTTTTGTGAAGATATATTTAATAACTTTTATGAATGTTAGTACAAGTACACATGTCCACAAAGTTTATATTATACCCTTATTAATATTATTATTATATGACACTATATTATTATTATTATATAGCTCCTTGATTGTGTGCAGCGTGACTATATTTTATTATGCTATGCGTATTCATATCACGAGAGGAAAGAAACTTAACACTAACTAAACTGAACGTAACGAGAGGAAATTGATATTTGCTGAAATTGTCTCTTTAATTTATTATTGGTTGATCTATTTCTACTGATTTATAATAATATATTTAGATTAATTGATATGATGCAGGATGCTAATGAGAATGGGAAGATGATAAATATTTTTTACATTACATTACAAACGAAACCAGCAGCTGCCCATTTCTGGTGATGAATTTACTTTTAAGTCTTGAGTAATTAATGAATGAATTAATTAGTTTCTTCAATGTACCAAACAATCAAAATTACATGCCATGTTGCCACAAATATTAAGATATTAAGACAGACACATACATATTTAGTAGAGGATAATAATAAATAAATAACTAAATAGATGATGCGAACGCGGTATATACATATATATTTTGCGAATGAATTTACGTTTACGAATTTATATTTATCATTGTTTCAATGAATGATTTTTCACTAGTTTTCGTTTTATTTACTATACGCTTTTCTTTTATATGTATTGTAGCATAACGGGAGAAGTTTGTTGCTAAAATCTATAACAATACCTTGTAGGAAATGTTTTTTTCACTGATAATCATTTGATTGATATTTAAATACGATCAGAACGCGCGTATGATATATAAATATATAAATTATTATCTATTTTAATAGCCAGAATACGTTTAAGATTTTTTTATTATTAATATTATTATTACTCTGATGATAAATTTAATTGCTACCAAATATATTGTCATATACGTCTATAAACATACATATATATATTTAAATCATAATAAACTTCGTGATTTACATGATTTTTTATTTTATTTTATTCTATTCACATTTGTCCTTTTTGTTTGTTTATTTATTTGTTTTTACTTTTCAGTTGAGAGTATTTCTAGTATTGTATGTCTGTTTCTTGGTTGAACATGCGCATAATCAAGGAGAATCATTTGTTGGTTAGTTTTGTTGCTATCATCACCATTCCCAAGAAAACAATACAAAGTAAGCACAAATTAAGTTAATAATTACTAACAACTAATGGCAAGATGCATTTAACTAAATCTACAATAGTTTGCAATAATAACTATACTAATCTATTCTATTTCTAGTTAACTTTTATTGTACGTGTTGTGGAGGTATATAACCTAAAAATGAACATGAAATTGAACAAGAAGCAAGAAAAGAACACTGATGATAGATAACAAGAAATAAGTCGTACGAAACCAAAAATTGTCTAATAATATTAAGCATGTATGTATAAACGGTGTGTGTGGAAAATTACATTTATTATATTATATATTATATAAATATAAATCTATATATTTAACGAAGATACAATATATATTACAAATCATTATATATACTTAAATGAAGAATAATTTAAAGTAACTTTTCTGCTCAAACAAAACAAAAACTAAACAAACAAGACGTTGAAAGAGATACATATACATAAATAAATAATATGATATATATATATACATACATACATGATATAATATATTATATTATACAGAGATGAGGCATGATATTATATCTATTATTGATATATTCATATATAACTTATTTCTAGGACGTACTTACGCGAAATGAGCAACTTTTAACTAACTAACTAATAAATACTTTCTTAAAGAAAACAAAACCAGAATGCAATCAGCAAAGCAAGGTTTGAGTAAGAAGATAGGCAAATGTTTGGTATACTTAAAGGATAAGGCTAGGTAATTGTGTTGAGACCCAAAGAATGGTCAGGAAAATGTGACAGGATTTTAAATGATTAATTAAATTGAATATTCATTGGTAATTTGGTGAGGTTAACACTTTGTAGGATATTTTAGGCAAGGCGCAAGCGCAAGTGCATGAGCATGTATACCGTGTGTTTGTTTGTGTAGGACATAATTGAATTCTAAATTTAAAAATTCATAATTGGCTGTCTTAATCACTACGTGAAGGTCTAGGGAATGTTTGTAGCTGAATTTTCGTGTTGTCTAAATTATAATCGAAAGTTTATTGAAATCAAGTTGGTATGGGATTGTGGATTGAAATCTGGCAACATTGGGGCTGAGTAACTGAAACCAAACCAAACTTAAAGTTAAATTAACTTAAACTAACCTAAAGTAAATGAAAGATAAATATATGAAAAGTCTTCCCGCCCGTGTTATTTAACCAGAGTTGATAAAAAGTCAGTCGTACTTACATTTTTTATACAAAAAAAGTAACAAAAGAAGAAGAAAAAATATAAAACGTTGTCATATTGTTCGCGTTCATTTCACATCATGCACATCACATCACATCACATCACCACCCGCTCATTTTCATTCATCATGCTGCGGTTTAACAATGTACTATATCGACGCGAAATCCGCAAAACAAAGCGCATTAATTAGCAAACGCGTCATATTGATTCATCCTTCATCCACGCATCGCGATGGTGGAACACGAACAACGGCTCTCGGTTTGAAATGCGCAAATATCATGAAATGCAATAAATAAATAAATAAATAAATAAAGGGATAACTTTTACCTATATAATATAATATTATATTATACTTACTTATTTACGTATAGGTATATAGAAAGATTGATTAAACGTTGTGTGTACTGACTGCTTGTTCCCAAGACAAGATATTAACTGATTATTCAATTCTATTTTCACTATACCATAATATAATACCTATATTAATATATTGATAAATTTTATTGAATAATATAAGAGAAATCAGAAAAAAACGTGCAAAAAAATACTGAAAAAAGACAAAACGTATATGATAATAATACCTACTAGATGTTTTAGTGTTTTTTGACATAAATGATGATTACAGATATATATTTAGTGTTACACTTACAATAATTAATTGATTAATTATGTAATTCCTACAATTAGTTTGATAGATTTGATAATTATGATCGTTTGGCGTTTTCTTTGTCGCATTTTATCAGTTTTTACACTGCGAAGGGCTGAGCATTGCAATATTAACTTTAAATGTCGAAAACAATCGAATAAACTCATGGCGTTTGTGCGATGGCAGGACTAAGTATGTAAGAGAACACATAATATGGTTATGGATAATGAAATGACATATTCATATTCATACGTCATACAATACGTACATTACCATTAAATGCATGTGTATCGTAATCACAAACACTTCGTGTATTAACTATTATTCGATGTTATTGAACGTTTGCATACTGCATCTGAATGATATCATAGTATGTTAATCATCTCACATTTAATCACCTATTTGTGCACAACCCAAGCGCAAAAAAGCATTAGTATTAACAACCATGCATCAATCGTGTACCTATAAGCAAGAATATTATTAATGGATAATAATACCTAATACTAATATCTCCTATCGATGTATACACTGATTGTGAGATATAAACATTCATACATCCAATACATACCAAAATATATATTATAGTATATATTTATCCATTCCCATCTTGTGCGTTTGTTGATATATTTATAAGTTGTCATATGATACTTACTTCTTAGATGGTAAAACGATAAGCAACAAACAAAGAAGCAACAACAAATCAATCATTGTTTTAAGCTAGGCGTACGTAACTCTAACATAACCTAACCTAACTTTACTTTACTTGACGTAAGCTAACTACATATTTGAATCTCTATGAAGTGTGAACGAGAGCAGGAAGGAGTATTGTATGTAAAAACAGACGATAAACGACTGCGACTGGGACATTTTTGACGTATGCGGTGGCACTGGAATCTAGGCAACCGAAATCTTCCATTTTATAGTATTTTCTAATATAAAATGGGGAAAAAGTGCAAACAAACACAAAAAAATATATAATATGTACTAAGTACGCGATGAGAAGACTTGAACAATTACATCTGTATCGATAATTCAATTCAATTCATGTAGTCGTAGAGTTGTTACTCATACAACATAAACTACATATGCATGTGTATGAAATAATCATTAATGTACTTTAATCTCGCATAGTTGTTACTCATAAGAACTCATCATACATTCCATATTCATCCCCCAACGAAAGGAAATTAAATGAAATGAAATCACCATTCGTAATTTGTGCTTGTACACATGCGCACAACTGAGTGAAATTCCCCTAGAAATTACCAAACAATACCAAAGATTACTTACCAAGAAGAATAACTAATAACGACAAGAAGAATAAATTTTTTCAAAAATAAATCGAACAAACAAATGATTAATTAATAAAAGAAACTTCTGTATATTACAGGCATATTTTTAAACATTAATATACAGGCCTAAAGAACCTATTATTATATTGATAATATTGATAAAATATTACTATATTATTGATGATGAATACAAATAAATATTATTAAAACTAAATAAACTCTATGATATCCACATGATACATAAATATATTTCATATACAAATATATATAACACATGACTAGGAAGAAAGAGTTTAAAGCGAGAAACGAAGGAAGTAAGTATGCGTGAAGAAAGGACGAAGGACAAACACTTTCCCAGAAGTTTATTACCTACTGCTATGAACTACGAATAAGAGTACAGAATCTATATTTAGATATTTGCATTAAGGTAGTTTGTTGCCGGCATCCTTGCTCTCTAAGGAAGGATGGAAGGATGCAAAGGATACCTAAGGATAGTGTTTGACTTTATGACGTAATTTGCAATAAATATGTTAGATAACAATAATAAATGAAGTACGCCTACAGTTTGCAGGTCTAATTACTGTTATAAATGAAAAGCAGACAAGAAACTAACGAACGATCGAAGAAGAACAGGAAGAAAGCAACAATTTCTTTGACGTTTGAGTGTGTAACTGCGAGTAGGAAATATTCAAGAGTCGCTTTTTATTCTCGTAATGGAATACCGACTGAAAAAAATTCGTTTTTCAAGTAGAATTTTCAATAGTTGATGAATAAACAACAATAAACTAACTAATATAGAAAGAGTTCTGGCAGTTGTAGAATTTTGCAAGAATTTACTAGATGCAGAATATTTTATAAGGAGTAAAGTAATTATGTACACTTTTCAAAAATCTTCAAATGAATTAAATAATACTCTGCAGTACTTATATCATAACAAACTAAAGTAAAATATTAAGTATTTATTGACTATTGAAAAATATATCAAAGTAGGAACAGATTAAGAAACATTCTTACTTACCATCAAAGAAGAAGAAGAAAATGATGAACTATTCGTCTTCTAATCGTAACTGAAAGCAATATAATAACGAAAGTTATTTTCAAGTACATTAATATTATTATTACCTATCTAATAGTAACTTAATAATACGATAGAGTGCGTAACAAACAAATAGCAACTGCGAGATTGATTCATACAATAGCAATGATTTGCAATTGAAGAAGAAACTATTATAGGTACATATATTCCAGGTACGAGTAGTTGAACTTTTAAGAGTTTAAACTTACAAATAAACCATTGCAAAGATTCATAAATAAAGCAAACAAATAATTAACGAAAGTAAAGTGAATGTAACCAAACCAATAACAACAAATAACACCCAAAAACCAAAAGGAAAACAAGAACAATTAATATTTTATCTACATTTACAAAACTACTTTTTGAAGATAATCGTAGCAAGTAGCAATTTTCTACAATTAAACTGAAAAAATTCAAGAGAAATACAAAAACAAACTAAATAATAATTAAATTCTATAATAGTTGAAGTTTAGCACATCGAACGAACACACAACATACTTACAATTGATTATTTAAAGTTGATTTAGATTATTTTTAACAAATGACAAAAGCACAACGAATATCTCTCAAAGCTGGACTTTTCGGAGAAGGAAACAGTTGAAAACATCGATGGGAAGATTAATGATGTTCATACAAATGAATGCGTGGTCGAGTATCGTATTGGCGGTGAGAAAAATGCTCAAATTTTAATATTTCTCAGTGACTCTCCATTCACGATATTGATACCGACCGCTTATTCATTCAACGACTCATCCATCCGACTGACACGCTGATATTGCCGAAATTAATTAAGAAATTAAGTAATCAAATCAACAGAAAGGAGACAAACAAATAAAGTGGAACGAGTTAATATTAAAAGTACACACTTAACGCGTTAAGAAAGCGAAAGCGAAAACTAATAAGTAATAACAGCAGTAAGTAACCGAGCACAATAATTTGATCATATCAAAGCTTCACTGTGATTCGTAAGACTGACTTAAATGTTATTTCGGAGTATATAGAAAATGATGATAACATAATTGAAAAAACAAGAATTAAACAAGACACTTACTAACAAATTCAATGGATTTCTACCATATATTGACTTGACTTGAACTTATTCACACAGCACACAGCAGATCGATCAAGCAACGTGCCCAGGATGAAGATACGAGTGTTTCTTGTGCTTTTGTCATTTAACTCGCATTTTTTCAGTTTGCTATAGTTGGCTATGAATATCTTCTAAAGATATTTGTGATGAAAAGAAGAAAAGAACTAAAACATTGAGTAAATCACTGAATATGACTGACAAAAAACAAAACAAAACATGACAAAGACAATTCGTGCCAAAATGATGAATGAATTCAGCAAGTAACACCAACAAATGAGTAATTAAGTCACACAACAATGTAGTTTTCTGGGGTTTTAAAGCAATATACATACATTAAATTGGCAAGCACGATGGAAAGTACTTGGAAAACGACATAGACGATGAAGTATTTGCTATCAATAAGACGAACACAATCATAACCTGTACAATATCAAAATTGAGCCAGAAAACGACTACGAACAAGATGCTGATCTTGAAGTTCAAGATTAATCACTCTGTGTGTATCTCATTTTGAATAATCTTAGACAAACTAAGGAAAAACTCAACTACATACCTACTGAAGTTAATTTGCAATAATTTATCTCGATCTTTACCATTTAAAACTTCAAAGTGAACTATCCTAAATATGAATACTATGCGGACTAAATAATTATACTTAATAAAAATTAAACAAATAAAAAAGTATAAAAAATATGTATACTATATACAATTATAAAATATAATAAATTATACAAAGTATATTCATATATGAAATAATATATTATATCTCTATGGCAACATACTTAAAACTATACTTTTTCATTCTATTCTTTGAATTAATGTTTGTTGTTTGAAGGCAACCTAAAGACAAGATAAACAAACCACTTAATACAAAAGATTCAATATATTATAAGTATTATACTTATAAGTATTATATCTACAATACAATACTAATAATACAAACACTATTGAAAAAAAGTATAAAAATATATACTTATTACTTATGGAAATATAATTTGAATTAAGTTTTTTGGCGTATAAAACGTGCAATAAATAATTTATTTCTACAAATATGAGATAAAAATAAAAGCAACCAATAAACTCTAACAAACAATCAATTACTATGACTATTAAGACGAGATATAATTATATTTTTAATGAAATGTTTATATTTTCATCAAGAATCGTGGCGAATGGAAAATTTTAATTATTGTATTGTAACTCATTAGTTTTTGCTTCGTGTTTGCACTTTGTGTACGTCATCATACATAGCATAAAACAAAGTACACAATGTTAAGCAGAGTTCCACTGAAACGTGTTCTCGATGTCAAATATATTATACTCTCACACTTCAATTCAAGCATCTTCAGAATAAATCCAATGATGATAAGAAATATAAAACAAACGTGAAAAGTTGCCACTCATTTATATGCATTTTCATTCATGTTATCAGGTACATACATATATTCTTTCGTGTATAGATTTCTATAGTCTCATCTTGTTGGTTACCAAAACCAACACCTGAAGAAATCTGCAGAGAACAGAACAGAAAATGAGACAATCCTATGTGTTGATGAATGAGTACAGAAAAATGCTCGCATTTGGTACAATTCCCTAAAGAACTGAACTGAACAGAACAGTGCAGTATCCTAACCTCACTTCCAAAGATCCAAACGATCACTCAGTTTTAATTAATTACTCAATACTTCCTTACCTACATACCAAATTACCTTACCTAAAAAGAAGAATAACAAAGTATGAAACACTGAATAATATTTATTATATTTTGAATAAAGAAAGAGTAAATTTTTTTAGAGAAACTATGAGAGAAGGCAATATATGGCTAATACTTACCTATAATCTGCGGACAGAGAAAAATAAAGTACATGTAACGAGAGAAAAGAGAGATTAACATATATTATATACAAATAAACAAATATATATTATATATTCGTAGACGTATATGAACTAAATTCTATTTATTGCTATTTGGTGAGGTTACTTGAGAAGAACTAGGAAGAAATCGCACGCAATACTTGAAGACGCAAAGAAGGCAGAATCGAAGAGAACTGATTGTAATTATGTAATGATTTTTATTCTCGATTGCGGACTGTATATTGTACGTAACGTAAAAGTACACGTTTTTGGATATATCGACGAACAAACAAACAAACAAACAAACAAAACGACAAGTGATACTACACTTTAAAAAAGTAGTAACAAGTAATAACAAATACACGTATCCATGACAACGGAAAATAACCAACAAATCAACAAAATAATATTGATGCATGCTTTGTACGAATGCAAAACACTAACTAATAACAAACGAATAAATTAAGAGATAAGATGATTTATTATGTATATGAAAAATAGAAAGCAGAATAAGAAAGATGAATGCGAAAAGAGAGAAAATTTGAAAAAAATACAGAAAATATTATATTCTCTACTTAATATATATTATATTATCTTTCTACATAACTATAAAATACATATATATTTAATGAATGTTGCTATACCATTATATTACTTATTTATTTTATCACACACATAAGAAAATATACATTATATTATATATAATAGGGATTATATATAAATATATATATAAATTATATATTATATCTAGTGAAATATATTATTATAATAATAAAATGTATTTGTACTGGCAGCTCGTGTTTCTATTTTGCGCATTGCATATTTCGTTAGAATTCCAGGACACTGCTAGCTGGAATTTCCTTTTGTGTTGACAGCAACGACGTCAGTGCGTTGTGAACTTTGATTTTTCCTGGAAGAATCTGCAATTGCTTTTAAAAATATCATAAATAGATGTAAAGTATATTCAATTCCAAGTACGTAACTAAATAATATTTCCTTTTCTTAGTTTTCTTCATTTTCTTGAGGATTTATTAAAGTTTTCAAGAAAGATTCCAAAGACAAGTTGTATTTGCCTTCAAGATATATTTTGCCATAGCTGATTATGATTATGTCATTTCCTTTTATGGTTAGGGCGAAATCCTGAATGCAAAGCCATGTATCACTCTACGAAAAGGCAACAAAAACTTAAAAGGTGGCAAGTCTATTCATCACTAATGCAATCCTAGGAGGACAATGCCACGCGTGAATCTATTGTAGTGATAGGTGGCTCCTTCGGCTTTTCCAGGATGATCATTGCAAGATGCATCACATTTTCTATTCAAAGGTGGCATTTTTCTAATATTTGCTTGAACTTCCACGCTTCCTGCAAGTCTATAATCCTCTGAACTTTGAAATAATTCCTCAAAAATAATGTGTAATGTAGTGTGTAATGAAATAATTAATTAAACCGAAAGTAATCTTAGTTTGCTTTACAAATTAGTACCATGAGTGAAATCCGCATGAATCCAGACATTTTCGGAGATAAATTATAACTTAGGGTCACTAAGGTTATAAGGGATGTGATAGTTGCCCAAAACCCAAGGGCCTGATAACAGATGTCATCCGAAAATGTGTTTTGAATGAGTCAACAACCCCTCGAAATGTACGATAAAAAATATACAACAGCATTCTACTATTAAAGAAACAAGTCTTTCATGAATCTCAAAATCGGTTGTTTGAAGGGTAAACTACCTGCACCTAATTTTTTTGAAAAAAGAACTGAGACCAGAAATCTTTTTGCGATAATGTCCCATAAGGTATCAATAGGTAGTCGACCTTTCCTCTCTGTTCTTGCCTCTGCGTGCTTCCCCTTTATTATTTCTTATTACCTTGGTGATGGGAAGGCACGCGATCGCATTGAGATGAAAGCCTTAAATTATCCATCCATTCCATTCACCTTACAGGCTCTTATATTCCAGTAAACGCATATCATGCCAGATTAAAACGATCGTTACCCAAGTATGATACGCGACGGGCATTTGGCTCATTTGATGAAGAAATAAAACTAATATCCTGGATAGTTAGTTATCTAAAGTCAACCTAACCTAACCCTAACCCTAACCTGCTGGCAAAGCAAAATCCCACTTCCTAAATCCACGGCAAGTTCGCAAAACACAAGCTGTGCATTCTAATGTACAAATACTGGGGCCAGGAGGGATACAGCATCAGCATCAGCACCTGCTACACAAGTTATTGCCTGTTATTTGCACTTGGGGTGGACGGCTTCATGCTCTGGCTCATGCCGTTGCCCCAGACAAGCAACAGCAGCAGGAAGAAGAGAATGGTTGTCCCAGCAACGGGTGTGGGAGACAGAAGCAGGAAAAAGCGACTGCAGCGCAACGACTGCCAGTGCACCCCGGAACCAAACCAAACCAGCCTGGTCTGGCTGGAAGAGAGCGGATGCAGCGTCGCTATGGGAACCACCACCGCACCCTTGGCGGCTGAAGTCCCGACAATGCATGCACCAGCAGCGGCGGCGGCGGCGGCAGCAATGGTGGTGGCAATGCAGCACCAGCCGCGACTTTTCATTAAGCGGATGTCTGTATTATAGATGCGTCTGCAGCGAGGAAAGCGAGGAAAAGCTGGATGAATGAAATCAGCCTGGCGACCGGCTATAAATTGATTTCTGCATTATGCGCTGATTTTTATGAGCTGAGCTTGGAGTATTCCAGTCTCGGTGCATTTTATTCATGCATGAATCAAGTCGTTCTAAATGTTTTATGCATTCAGGGCGCAAACGCAAGCGACACGAATAATTAAAATTAAAACTGTGAGTGAGGGATCGGTCCTATTCAGGAGGGTGATCCACCCTTAATTTCCTCTGCTATTACTGCATACTTATAACCTGACGTGTCACGGTGTATTTATTAATTCAGCCTGCAATTAGTTGCAGGTTTTTGGATGGCAACGCAAGAAAATAATTTGTTTTGTGTAGTTTCAGTTGCGTGCTATTTTTGCACATTGTTACTAGGAAATCTGGTCTGATAGACGATATGACGATGTGAGACGAGACTAGCAAGAGCAAAGAGAATCGACCGGTGAAAACGGGGTTTCCATGGCCACCCTGCAGCCGGCTGCCGCTTGCCGGCTTCTGGCAATGCTGTTGCCGCCACGTCTGCGACGGCTACTAGAGCAATGACGCATTCAGCTGTAACAATGGAAAAGTACAGAGACACCACCCATATTGCTATTCAAGAATAAAATAGGTATATAAATATTCAAGGCAAGAAGCAACTTTCTGTTGTCCTGTTGTTTAAGATGGCAACCTTCACCGCCTCTTGGTCATTGTAACCACGCAATAAGGAATTGTGCAGAGTTCATTGCACAACTCACAAACAAATTGTCGTTTTGCTCTTGATTTTATATAAAATTTCAAAGTTCTGGTTACATTATCAACTGTCAACTGAGATTGACATCTATCGGAGGTTTAGAATATGAATGAAATTTAAGAATATCTATTCGCAGCCAATGATTGACAGCCAACAACCTAACCTTCAATATATTTCTGATATATTATTTATTAAACGTTTTGGAGTTTGCAGCAATACCATACGTGTTTTGAACTCATAAGGCGCAGTTCAAGGGCGAAACGCATTTTTTGCTCAGATTCATCACATCATCGGAAGGGTGGCGACCAATTCTCAGGAGCATCAGAGCTTTTGCTTTCTGTTGCCACTCTGGAGGCTCTAACCTTTTATAGTAAGTACGGCCTAGCCGATTGCTTTTATATTCATCTTTTCTTATCTATTCTTGTTTCTGGCCTGATCGTGAATTTCGTATATTACATAACGAAATGCGAAAGTTTAAAGAATTTTCAGCAAGTATAATATTGTACGTAATAAGAATAAGAATCAAAAACTTGAAGGAACAATTGGCAAATCGGCAAAGAATGGAACAATACGACGACTACCAACCAAGTTATACGAGTGCGACAAGTTTCCGCCGTGTGTGCCTGCATAATACGTTTTGCAATAAGTACGTTTCTTTGCGCAGCTTCGCCTCGTCCAAGAACAATTACAGTCAGCGTCCGGACGGCAAGGCAAGCTCCAGACATGTCTTACTCACTCGCAAGACGCTCTTGTGCTCCTTCGGCCACTGCAACAAAGCAAGAATCGCGAGTTCCCATAGCACATTCTTTTCATTCGCTTTACGTTGCTTTGCTTTGCTTTGCATTCATTGCCATCTATTCATCTCATTTATAATCAATTGCGAGATATTCTGTGAATCACTTGGCATTGGCCTTTTAGCCGAATCTCAGGAATAATAAGATGAAGATGAAGAAGCTGGGAATATTACAAGGACAAACTTTGTTTATCTGATTGAATTCTTCCACCGTTAATAAATAAAATTATTAACATCCCAGCGGATTCCGATTGATTCTCGGTAAACATGAGAAACGGATGCAAGTTCACAAAAACTATCGGTTATTTATTGGTTTCAGGTGCAAAAACTTGTTGATTGGTTCCCGAATTGCATAAACAAATCAAATCTATTTTTAAATAATCATATTTGATGGGAAATCATAAGTTGAGAGTTGAGTTCAATTAAAAATTAGTGAAATCAATGAAGTAATTCGTAATTTAAGTACGCATTTCATTGAAAGCCAACGTCTGGATGGCTGGCTGACTCAAGCTGCTTGCTCGATGACTTACAGCCCAGTTGGAATTCAGTCTGGCTGGCGGGCTTCTATTGAATTTACGCGTGCACATAACGAGGCAGGTACTCAACACGGATGCCTTCCTTCCTTCCTCCTCCAGACGCTTTTCTTCTCTTCAATTCACTGCAATTCCGTTCGATAACGCGCTGCACTGGGCTGCACTGCGCCTTCCTAGACGCATTGTGCTTCCTTCTTGTTTGCTTTTCTTGCCTTCGCCTCGGGAAGAGAAGGCAAGCGTCGTCTGCACTTGCGACAGACACTCACAACCTGTATCTTCCATTTCATTGCTAAGTATTATTGGTAATTAGCCTTTAATTATTCAAAACGTTGATTGACTTAAATGTGTTTTGTTGGAACTTCGTTCAGTCTTCTTTGGTTTTGTCTGCGCAGTTGTCTTAAGGTATTATACATATGTCTGGCTGGAGGCTGTTGGTTTGTTTGCCGACCGTCGCGTTGCGTTCCGTTCCGTCTGCATCTTTACGATTCAGGCTTTAATTATTGAACCAAATATCAGGCGCTCGTACACAAAAGCTTCGTCTTCGCCGGTTGCTTCGACTTTTATGATTCGTTCGTGAAATTATACGGATGGCAGAGCCACAGCAACACAAACAACAACAATCGCCGAAGTCAGTGCTTCCAGGCGCAACTCAAGACGACCACAAAGGCTTTGCCTTGAATTCGCAATGCATCAATGCCCCATCAATGCCATCTCGGCGAACAATATTTTTCAATCATTGCCGACCTCTGCCGCGCATCGGCAGGTTGCTGAAAACTAAATGCCTCGCGGATATAGGTACACAAAGAAATCATAATAATTTCATGCAACACGAAACGCATAAATACATGCGAGAACAAAACCCTCTGCAAATGTTCAGTGTGTTGCCTACTTGAACACTTTTAAAGAAAGTTTTTATCAGAGAAATAGATTAATTCGTGTCAAGTTGAAATAAAACTTCAGGCCGGAGGGAGGAAAGTAAGAAAATGTGATAAATTGAAGGTAGGCGAAAACGTTAAATTCTGTTGAGCTTTGATTAACCATCGCGCATGAATTCATGCTGGAAACGGCACATTATGTCACACGTCACGACATTATCAAGCACACAAAACCCAGCCCTGCCTCCGGGACGTACATTTTCATATATACGAGTGTTTATTCGGTTTATTTCACACGCACGCGACTCTCAAAATTATGCTAATCTTTATACTCGCATTCACATTCAGTTCTCGTTCACATTCACATTCACGTTGGTCCTTACTTCACTTCTATTGAAATTAATAGCAAGCAAGCAAGCAAGGGTGGATAGATAATGAAATTGATTTGTCATTTTCCTGGAAAGAAAAGCAATTTAAAGGGTTATTAAGTCTGAGAAACATTGAAAAGCACGAGTATGACTTGAATAATGAATGCTTGTCCTGTAATCGCAATCAATTGCAGTTATTTAATTGAATTTGATGTTTTTTCTACCTAGAAAGAGGACATTTCTTACGGTAATATTTCAACTAATGAGGTTTACTTTATGTACATCAATGAATGTTCAAAGTCTGACTCAGTACATTCGTACAATGGCTCCCCGGTTGGAAATTCACCTTCCACGTTGGATCGTTGGATATTCTAATCGAATTGCGCCCCCCGATGGCAAGCAATAAGATCGTAACAAAATCCTCATACTGAAGGACTCTCGGGAGTTTTCTCCTGCTTGGCGACACAATGAGTGCTTCTTCGCTTCTTTATTTCCTTGCGTTTTTCTTTTTACGCTCCACCTCTAAGACGACTAATCAAATGAGGGGAGAAAGTTTATCCTTAATTTAAGTACACACTCAATTTATCCTAGTATAATATAAAATTTTACGAATTTTGGGACTGTAGGCAACTTACAATACACCTACTTTGAGCAATTATAAGAAAATGTAAGAAACCCAATGACAATTCTTGGCAAACGATGGAAACAATAAGTGAATTTTGAAAGTTTTCATGCTTTATTTGCGATTGTCTTTGCAAGGGATGCTGGCGTGTGCGGGTTTGACTGGGATTGTGGGGTTGTTCCCGGCTTTGGCGTGCACCACGCACGCAGTTCAACGACCTCTCCTGGCCTGTTCCTGGATCCAGCTTTTGCTTCTGTTCTTGCTCCTGCTCGTGCTCCCACATCGAGGGCGTTTTCACCTCTATGCACCCAGCAGCAGCAGCAGCTAACGACCGAGGCGAGGGTAGATTCAACGTTTTCCACGTTCGCCGCCCTCGAGCTGAACGCTTTCACATTAGAATATTTATTAAATGTCGTTCTTGCGCCTTTCCCGTTATGCCAGACAAGCACAAGCACATCTTCTCTTCATTAAAGGTAAAAGGTAAACAAACACCACTGTCTTGTCTTCATATATTTTTCAGCCGTTCTTTAACAACAAGTTATTATTGTTTACTTGTTCCTTTCATTCTTCTATATAGAAAGGCATATGTACTTATGTTATTTTTGTTATTTTCGAAACACCACCTGCTTTTAGCCTTTCTTCAGCCTTTAGCTTTAATGCATTTGCCAATGACACGAAAGTTGTGTCATAATTACACACGTTGTTAATGAAGCTGCGATCACCTGGCACGGTGCGGTGTGTAGGCAAATACAGGTGGTGGCTTTCATGCACGTGCTGGTCGGTTCCTCATCACGCATATTAATTCACCTACTAATAATGCCAAGGCATGTGTTTCGCTCCTCGGCCTTGGTAAAAATTCATGCATATGCAAAAAAACGTACAGTTTCTACTTCTTCTTGCTTTTTTGGTTGCATAACCAGTTTGTATCATGTAATACTACCTTAATCAGGAACATACATATACCTACTTCTGGATATAGGATTTCTCTTCTCTTAATAAGATACAAATATTTAAGAACAAGAACAACAGCAATATCAAGTTGAACCCTTGTTCATATTACACGCTGTAATATTAGTTTCCACCCTTCTTTATTGAGTCATGTTTGAGTATGTTTATTGTGCATAAGATACAGGAAAAATGCATTACTGAGAACAAAGCCCTCTTGCACCAGATGCATCGTACCAATGATGGATATTATTACGTGCCCGTTGCTGTTGTTGTGGCAAATCAATCATACAATATATTCACATCTTTTGTTGAAATGTTTGGCATGGTTGGAACAATTCTTTATGAATATATCAACAATTATTGTATTTAGGTCACCGAGAAGAAGTCCAAGAAATAAATAATAATAATACGTATGCAGGTACGAGTATGCGATGTGAAAAGACATAAAAGCAGGCTGTAAATCAGCGCGGAACAAACGGCGAAATGAGATTTTCTCCAAGGGTTACACACATTTCGTCTCAGCTCTTCTCAAGGCAACGCAAAGCAATGCAACGTGCGGAGATTTAAGTATCTCAGGGATGGATGCGTACACCACGCGTTTGTAATTAAGATTTCTGAGTGCTCAATGTACATATACATATGTAGGTATATTATACACATTTCGTTCGTGCAATAACCTAAACCTACAAGAATATAGGTACAATACATTGCTATATATTTTTGTTGAAGTTCTGGCCCCGCGGTCGCAGTCGATATCGAGTTGTAGTATACATACTATAATACCTACAGTAGGTATGATATAGAAAAAGGCAAAGGCAAGCAAAGGCGGCTGCAAGCTGCAGAACCGACCGGAGAAACACCAGGTGAGGTGACTTCGGGTTGTTCGTGCCGCAATATGCACCGCGTGCGTAGATGCATCCGCACCTGCCATTTTTTACGACTGCCGCGAACCACACGCCAAAAGATATAGAGTGGAGTGGAGTGTAGTCTTCTCTGACCTGACCCGCCTGGCTCTTCGCCAAGAACAAAGATTTCTTAGTATTTCGCCGCATTTTTGTGTGCTTGCTTCTAAATCTTCAGCGTCATCTTCAACCCAATTTCTATTTGAATTTGGTCGATATTTAGGTATAAAATCTTGACTTGACGCCATACCATGCATGGCCAGTTGAAATCTTTAGGCACATGCCAAGAGAATCACATATAGTTGGGAACGTGCGGTGCAAGGAAACGCAACGAAACACTCATACAGTGAGTGCAAGAGTGTAATTTCAGGTAGAGTTGAATAATTGATGGCGTAGGAGCCAGGTGCGTATTGCACGTAATAAGTTGAAGGTAGGCAGCTGTCGCCAGGCACATGCCCGTCATCAAGATGCAAGCGCAAGCTGGAGCAAAGTAAGCCAAAGAGCTTCTTCATCTTATAAAACGTTTTCTACCTGCATATCTTGAATGCATTCATTGAAACTCATTGCCAGCTCATTGGTTAATTAATTATTAATTCATCAGCTAGAGCAGATCAATTATTGGTGCATATTGGAAACGAACGTGAGTCATTGTTCCGGTCCTACGCCTGATTTTGTTCTCACATTAATTCGCCCCACATCCAGGTAACAAACGAGTTTCCGTATTTTTCCACAGACCACTTCCAGCAGCCGTAGGATTCTCACACTCATGAGTTTTTTCTCAGTTCATTGTAGGCTTTGTTGTTGTCCTTTTATGTTTTTATCAAGTTTTCTGCCCTTTTTTATTGGGTTTTTGTACTTAACTAAAGTTATCTCTACCCATTGATCAAATGTCGGCCCAGGGAATACCTTCCATTAATATTTCACTAATGACCTAATGCTTTCAAATAAATATTTGTAAGTGAAGAAAACTTTGCAGAAGTCTTGAATTAGCGTTAAGTCAAGCTTTGTTCTTGTATAAGAGAAAGGAAGCCAAGAAGAGTCCCCCTGTGAGATCGAACGTAAATTCATCGAAATATGACGTTTAATTACGCGCTTCGTGACTTCTTATTACATTCCTTTATGATGCTCTCACTTCCTGGCGTATGAACGCCAGAAGTACAATTGAAGACACCGATTCTGTATTATTCAATATTACTTTGAACTAATTTCAAGATATCTCAAGAGAAAAAACACCAAAACCGAAGAAGCAGCTCAAAGAAAAGATGACAGCTGATTCCAGCGTCAGCCGGCATTTCCACAGGTACAGGTCGCGGTCGGTTGAATGATGGGCCCGGGCAGACGGCAGATGGTAAGGCCGAATGGACATAACCATGGGTTTGGGTTATTGGTGCTCGTTTATGTTATGTTATGTTATGGTTGAAGTTCGACTGCTTTTCGTGCTCGTGCCACGAAACAAGAACCAAAAAACATTGCAATTGAAACGGAACGAGAAACCAGACGAGCTGTCCAAGGAGGTAACTTTCGGGATAAACGATAAGTAAGTCCCGAAGGACTTATATCCTAACCCTAAAAGGCTGACCTTTTTGTGCTTTTAAAAGTGCAACTCATGTAAAATGCCTAACGAGTGTTCTAATATTTGTTATGTTTAAAGTGCTGTAACGGTGTTTCGTAAAAGAACACTTGGTATATGTGATGTTGAGGTTAGGATACATACTCAAGGAAGACGACTGCAAAGGAGCGTGTAATGGAATTTCATTACTGCGGTCTAATTACATTCTGCAATATCCCGGGACTGACTTGTAGTGTGTGTGCTATTCGTATTCTAACCTAGCCGCCCCACTGGCTCACCAAGAGACCAACTCAGACTGTAAACACTCTACAGTTTTGCTCAGTCCTCACTTCCTGTGTATGTTTCAGTGTTATTGGCTTCTGGAATTGTTTAAAATCATCATTATCCTTGCACTTCTGCTTTCATCTATGTACGATATCTGAGCTAAAGCTATTGTAACGACTTCCATAGTTGCATATTGTACTTAATTTCAACAAGCATTTCAATCACGCTGTTTTGTTATATTTTGCTTTGCTTGTTAATGGATTGTTATATTTTCCGTGCACGTAGCCTTCCATATTCTGCAATACGATAGAATACAAGCGGCTACAGCAAAGACGCTAAGATGTTTGCTCTTTTTAGCCGTTTTGTCGTCTGGAGTTCTGGCGAAGGAACTGCAAGCAGCGCGCCACCCTCCTGGAAGACGATCCTTGAATTATAATGCATTATAATAGCGAAGAGCATTGCTTCCAGTCGCTTCTTCCCTTCTTCTCGTTTCTTCCACTGGCTTGCAGCGTAAGAAATTGAAATTGCACTTCAAGTGTCGCTAACATACAAGTTATTATTCTACATTGTTATTTTGTAGTGTCGGACATTTCAAGGATGTTAAGATATTGGAAAAACTATAAAACTGGAAGTCACGAGGTTTTTTCTGTAATTAACATAAATACAGTTTATTGGTTCGCCAATAAGCTGGTTGAAAAATATCAGCACGTAAATCAGTGCCAAGCGACCAGCAGGCAGGCTTCTTATCTTCTAGGCGATCTTGGTATTGCGTGGAAGTCGGTTATTCGATGTCAAGGCTACGAAAGCTGCTTGGAAAATTCTTGTCTTGAAGGTGTTCTTTCTACATAACTACGTGCTTTAATAACCACCCACTAACGAATCAACGTCTAAATACATATATAAAGTAACGCTTTAACGACATAATTAAACAACTTTTAAGACATTTGTTTGAGAAATAAACAAGTAAGTATTAGTTTAAAAGTTTTAAATTAAAATACTTATGGTCAGTGGCGACCCCTGCATGTCTAATTGCAGAATGCAGAAAATAGCAAGTTAGTTCTTATAGGTTATGTGCATATCTTATTGTGTATCATAAGTGGTGTAGAGTTGTGAAGTGTTATTGATTTAACATCGATGAGGAGTGCCAGCAAGGATAGTAATCCAGCCTCCAAGTGCCATTGATCTGCTGCAGATACAAAACAGCCCGAGGTATGTACGTCTGCCTGAGTTTTGTTTACGCTTGCGTTGTAGGAAATTGCTACTTGGACGTGTATCGCTGCACAGCATTGCAGCCCCTTGCAGTGTTTTTATGCCTCAATTTGCACCGCGCCGGCGGCTGTGTCGTTCCACCGCCACCTTCCAAGCATAATATATTGGTAGATGTTTGGACAAATTATCAAGCCACAGGCCGCAAATATTTACGATGAAATTCCCCTGCTTCTGTCGTATTTTTCCAGCGCGCAGCGTCTTGCTTCATCGATCAATCAATCAATCAGTTAATAAATTCTGCACTTGTAGGTCTAGGTTGGCAAACATGAGCAAACATTACCATTAACCTAAACGAAAACGCAGTTACGCCGTAATTGAATCGAAATTCATGATCTCCGTCAGATCATTTAGCTGCAATAACAACCTAACCTCAGCAAGTTGAAGTTGAAGTTTAGGCGAACACATCGATTCTCATTAAATATGCCTGCCGCCTTCAGACTCTACAGTTCTGTGGAACTTTACATCACTCTGAAGCGAAACGTAGAGAAATGCAGAGAAGAGTATGTACCAAAGTCTCAAGCTAATGGTTTTAAAGCGCTGACGAATATTATTACAGACGCGGAGTGGCTTAATTAATCTCCTGAACGGGAAGAAATTAAACGGATTTTGAGGCTTTGCTTCTGTTTTCTCATTTTTCATTCGTTTGCGTGTGTCATTGCACCCTTTCAGAGCTGAGCTTAAGTCAAAGTTGGCAACTCTGTTCGTTCGTTCGTTCGCTTGGATAAAGTTCTCGTGATTATGTATTGACAATTTTTTGTGTGCGCTAACCGGAAGTGAGCTTTCCTGTTCCATTCGGCGGGCGCGTGCAGTGCAGTGTTGGCGTTGTTGCCGCTTCGCTCCCTGGTCCCTGCCGGTGACGTTGATGGATGAGCCGGGCATCGCATGCAGTAATTTACCCTGCGCAGCGCCGCCGCCGGTAATAGCGCTGCCTGTACACAGAACGAACCAGGAATAGGAACAACACCAGCATGCGATGCGGACGTTACATTAAGTGGAAATTATTCGTAAAGGACGAAACTTATAACTTACAACTGCATTTCGTAGATTTAGAGATTATGTTTGGGGAGTTAAGAAAATATGTTTTTGTTTTCACTTTGCATTCTATAGGCAACTCTTTATACTTCGTCATTATTACAGATTTCTTATCTGTATGTATTTGACGTATTCAAGTGCATTAAAACGACACAAACACCATACTGATAAACATTAAAATCGCATTACGATTGATTTTATTGTTTTTTAATTGTTTACTTACTTTTGACGTGAGACACGGTTGAGAGAGTTTACAACTTTAAGTGTAATTTTTATTATACGTACCTAACGCGCATGAAACAGAATAAAATGTTTTACGAGTTGTATTAGTACCACGAAGCTCGCCGAGGGCGCTGGCGAAGTGATTACCCTGGAGTGTGATTAGAATGAGCGACACACACCTCGTGGAATATTCCAGAATGTGGAGGAAGGCACGTCAAGGACATGCCAACAATTCGCGCGACAATCACAAGCGGGAGATACATTTTCCATCAGAGCCTGTCTGTCTGTCTGACTGTCTGATATTTCCCAGATCTATGTATCTTGAGGGTTATTGACCTGAACCTATATTTTCGGGTGGTTTACATTCCAGAAACATTGTATCCTAGATACTAGGACGTGTGTATGTACATAATTCATTGAGAGTTTTAATACTGCATGTAATCAGTTTTGAAATTCTGACAGAGGAAGAAGGACGATTTCCGGAAAACCCGATTCCGTTCGGCTTGCTGTTTTGGGAAAGTCGGTTTCAGGGTTTGAGTGTAGCGGGGCGCCCAGTGCTCCGCCAGTGGCGGTGGTAGTAACATAGTTGCGCGCAGGGTCGTTGTGCAGCCCAGCGGCGGCAGAGAGACACACATTGCTGGGCTATATATAGCGATGCAGGGGCAGCCGCCGCCTCCGAATGCCAACTGCCGGCTGCCGGCAGGAGAGGTTACTACCCTATAGCCTTGCCCGGGCCGCCATGCCGTCGCGCCTTGGATGTGTGTCGAGCGACGACGATGACGACGCGCAAGGATAAACAGTCGCACGTGTCCTTGAGCGTTTCCTGCACTGCACCAAAATACTAAGGCGTTTCTCCCATTTTTATTTTATGATTTCATGAAGGCGTACCGAACCAACCAACCAACACTACTAAGTTAAAGATTTCTATAATATAATAGGTACACTCTCTAGAAATCTAGAAAAGTTTGACGGGTGGCGAGAGCATGATGAATACAGGCAACCAGTCACCCATCAAGCAGGTGCTTCATTATAACTGTATTCGCTGGCGTTTTTAATTTAAACTCGCGGAACGCATGTCTTGAAAGTTATCACAGCCATAATTCACTTGAACGCGTTCGACGTGAGGTGGTTGAAGGTATAATCAGTAAAGTATCAGAAGTATGTATTATATTCATATTCAATGCAGGAACACGCTCACGAAAAGCGGACCAATTTTTCGATTTTAATTAAATTTTTATTAAACGTGACCAATTTGCTCCAATTATCATCACGCTTGCGCCTGTTTCGTGCTATGTTTACGTTGTGTTATATTGGTTGCCTGCCATAACTTAAATTGTTTAAACGTATATTGTAGTGGAAAAAAGTATAGTGTATGGATGCAGGGTGAGGGGACTTTGCATTATAAATAATGCGATTATCATGCTGAATATAAATTGTTAGTAAACATCATCGTGCTTGAGTTCTGGCGAGTTCTATTATTAGAGTTTCATAGAAAATACAATACAATGCAAGGCAAGGCAACACACGACATAACCTATAATATAATATGAACGTTAAGTGTAGCTACTGATTGGGGGGCGACTTTACCTTATATAAAAAACAGTGGAAGGACATACAAGGTAAATGTGTACTTGCAGAAACAAGAAGTAAAATTACAGAAAACTATAAACAGAGGCAAAGTAATATGATAAAAGTGATTATTATTCGTACACAGCACAGAGTAAATGGGAATGAGAAAAAGAATATCTCTGTTGTGTTTGGACATCACATGGATTGGCATGAAGGGTGACCGCAGGATTATCGTATTAAGTGATCACGTGCGGTGGAAACGCTCGCTTCGGAAAAACCAGGGTCGGGTTCAATTGCCATGTGCGTGGAAGGAAGTCTACCTACTGGACCCTCATTGCTATGCATTCCACACTATTAGTCTAATCATCGTTATGCGCCATGGAGATTTTTCGATTTCGAGGGTGAATCTATTGTTATTTTACGTTGACAGCCAAGCATATGCTTTCCAGGCGAGTTAAAACTTACCCTGGAGTAAATTAGTTCCAGATTAACCGTTAGGGTTCACGTGGTAGGTGGCGACACTTTTCTTACGGGTCCAGCAATGGGTGACTTGTGTTGAATCTGATGTGTATGGTTTTCTGTAACAAACAAATTTAGTTCAAGTTCAAGTACATCAATTACAGCGCACAACGCGTTCGTTTACATTTACGTTTAAGTTTACGGTTCGTGGGCAGTGCAGCGGCAATTACGGCGTGTAATTATGCACGAACGGTTGACCGTATTGCATCGCTAATCATAAATTAACATCTGAACATTCAGCGACAAATGGCGTGTTAATTAAACGCACCGCGTTCTGCTGAGCTTTCAGAGTAAACAGTCTAGTAATTGTCATTTTATTAGTCGTTAAAAGTTTCTATGCGTGTTTCATTGAATAGCCGATTCGAGTCGAACGAGCGTCGCGCCGCCACCATCTAGTGGCTGCCGTTCTATGACCGTTGGAACAACAAACATTACATACGTTGTATGTGTAACAACATTATGCAAAGGAACGAGCAGTTACGTAACTTTACTGTCGCTTATTTCTATTTGTGATCCATTAAAGAAACAATACAATACATTTGCAAGTTGAAAATGTATTTCAGTGAAAACAAAACAAATGGCGGGCGGTGGGTGGTTGGCGGATTGCATTGCATTCGAGTACGAGGGGTGATCTGCAACGCGTACGTGACGTGGATGTTCCGGGATGGTTGTGGCGGTGGCGGCAGCGGCAGGTTGGGTGAACGACCGCTCGCGACCCAGACCGACGGCGGCGGCAACGGCAACAGCAGCGGTGGCGACGATGGCGGAATCGATCCTCGAACCCTCTTCGTGCACTGCAGCCGGCTTGCGCATTGCGCTTCCTCTGCCGGGCTCACTCGTCTCGCCTAGGAACGAACACAAATATACACTCGCCAAGGGGCGGCTGGGATGGGGCTGCGCTCACAATTCTATCTACAAAAATTGAGGGCATAAAATACACACCACTGACAGCCTCCCTTCCTCGCATCGTAGATGCGTGCTATTGATATGGCACTCAACCCGGAAACGCGGAAATGTGGTAAAAGAAAGAAACATCAGGAAGCGAAGCGAAGCGCATTACGAAACCAAACCAGGTCTTGGCAATGCAAAAAAGTAACATGAGAGTCAACCCTCAATAACTTTCAGTAACACAACACAAACGTTGATTGTGAGTGGTATGACAAATGCCAATCACAGTGTTATGACGGGACGGTTCAAGGAGCAAATGCAATTTGCGGTGGCTGCCTGCTACGCATTGTACTGCTCATTTAAATGCGGCCGGCTAATTAATAATTCAATTTGCCGGAGTGCGCAGCCGGCAGCGTCACTCGTCTTTCCACTTAATCCTGCTACTGGAACTGCACTTCCCAGTAACTTACTTGTACTGGCTTTGTTAGGATAGGAGCTACATGTACCGTATATCTGTATATTATCATTTCGTAAATGAAGATGGACATTGGTAAGCTTATGTCATTTTTGTAGAATGTGATGGAATTCGTTAACGCTCGCCGATCAGTAGTTTTCAATGGAATGACATGCCTTTTGAAGATAATATTCAGAGAGACATAAACAAAGGAACAAAAAGCGTTGACGTTGTGGTTGTTAGGGCTGCATACATATTCACATCCACAATGGCGGCTACGTTTACGTTTACGTTTGCATTTGCATTTGTGCGTATGGTGTGCGCATCCTGATGATGCATCAGCCTGCAGATAGGCATCAGGACTATAGTAACAGCGTGCACACAGAGAGTGTGAGTCTGGACGAGACTGTCTGGATTAATGCAAGCTAAACTTGGAACGGAACAGGCCGACCACAGACCACCCTATCCAGCCTGCACACTGCACCACAGACATATCGCGAAACGCGACTGCAAACAGTAAAACAAGTTAAACCGAATGCAAACCGCCCCTCATGCATCATGCACTGCCATTTCTGCCTCCGCCGCCATTGCCTCATATATAACTTATTTGCATTTGCGATTTATTTATCATCCCATCTATATGGATGCCTTGCTATCCTAGTCAATACTTATCTTTGAGATTAATGCAAGATTAAACAGCCATATCAGCGATATTTTTAAAAAACTGTTAGGAGAATTTAAAAATTCAATTTCCATTTAGCAATTCTGTTACATTTGCATTTTATGCTTGATAATATTTTCGGTTGGTGCGCTCGCCACATGCATCTATTGTAGTCGCTTAACAAAAAAACCATCAGCGTTTCATGCATTGTTAATGTTGAGCAAAGCCCAGCCACATGGGGATGTGAAATACAGTCGGGAATATTCAGTCTGGTGCATGAATTGTTCCAGGATGCTCCCTCAAGGCAAAGTTTAATGTTTTTCACTGTATTTTTGGCTGGAAGAATGGGTTGTGCATCATTTAAACGATCTGTCAAGCTGCATAAATGAGCTTTGCGAATTTCCGCAATGATTGAAGTTTAATATCACGTTAACTTGTTTTTGCTTGATTTGTTTTTCAGTGAAAACACGTCAGTCTGACTCTAATAGGCTTGAAATAAACGAGCATAATCAGTCTCTATGCCGTGGAGGGCCAGAATACATACATACATACATTTAGTGGAGGAAAAGTCGTAAATAAAATGGGCGAGGATGTTGAATGTCGATACCACTTTTGGTCGTTTGTTGCACACGGGGGTGGCTGAGCGAGCGAGGCTCAAACCTTTCAAGGGGAATTGATAATAGTCATTTCGAGTGCTGTTACCAGGCATCCTTTCCTTACTTTGACTCTGACTGCGACTCCAACTTGTTTAGGTGGTTGCCCTGCCACCCGAGGGGAAGTCGACTATAGATTTAACATTCGGAAATGGCATCAAAACCACTCAGGAAACCGTAACTGATCATTTGATGTTTTTTCTGCCGGTTTCTCAAGCAGATACTTCCTAAATCGCATTGAAACTTTTCACATTCAACTTTAGCTTAACTTTTCAAAAAAGTTGGTAAACTTTGTTGATAGATAAGAATAATGGTTTGAATTTCTTTTAGTTTCATCATGCTTCTGCCATCAGGTAGCAGGACATCAAACTGTAAGTGAGAGTTCTGTAATTTTGCTACACCTTGTTATTCATAGATGGCTCTAGGAAATTCAAAATTTTTACTGGTTTATGGGAAGCAAATATTTAGAGCTTACGTCAGCTAATGTCATGTGTTTTTTGGTTATGTGAGTTAAATATTTGTGACTTTCTTATCAATAATGGTTTCTATACGCGGATTAAGATAACTGGAGAGGCCCGACTTAGATAAGTTCAATGATTGGATGAGCGGAAACTTAGGATTATCAAGAGTACGCTGACCATGATAACTTTTATGTTTGATAACTTGTTTGCGAGGCGTGGGGCAAACCGTGACCGGACATTTGCCCACAAGACGATTGCTCACACGAATGCTGCTCACAGAAA